>VYZS01090021.1:0-10797 GCA_013400695.1 Neodrepanis coruscans | reverse complement strand
AAAAAGGGAGAGTGGGTGCCATCTTCCTTTTTGCGGCTCCGGGGGTTGTTGGGGTAGCATCGCCCCTCGCCGTTGTNATCGCTGTTTTAAGTGATAAAACCATGACACCTTCTAAAATATTTGCTGTACAATAAACATTAGTTTCATCATTATTAATAATTATGGTGTACCAAAATTACAGAAAATATTTTACTGTATATTCATAATTATATCAGAATCATCAGATATCAGAGTATTCTAAATTACACACTGTCTGGTACTCTAATACACAGTAAAGTTTACATAGCAGCATGTGTTAAATTACAAGTCCAAACATAAGTACTGTACATCAGATATTCGAGTTGTTGTGGTGGTTTGACCGTAGCAGGATACCAAATACCCATCAAAGCTGCTCTATCACTCCTCAAATGGAAATGGGAGAGAAAAAGTAATGAAAAGCTCACGAGTTGAGAACCAACTTAAGAGAAATTAATAAATTTAGTAGCAAACCAATCAGAATAGAATGAAAAGTGAAACAAATCTTCAAAGCACCTTCCCCCTCGCCCTTCTGCCTTCTTCCCGGGCTTAACTTTATTCCTGGTTTTGTACCTCCTTCCCCTCAGTAGTGCAGAGAGATGGGGAATGGGACTGCAGTCACATGGTTTCTGCTGCTCCTTCATCCCCAGGTAGAAGTATTCTTGCCCTGTGTGGGGTCCCTCCCAAAAGTCCTCCACAGACTTCTGCAATGTGAATTTTCCCCCCGGCTGCAGTTCTTCAAGAGCTGCTGCATGATAGGTCCCTTCCAGTGAGTGCAGTCCTTCAGGAACAGACTTGTCCAGCATGAGTCCCCATAGGGTCACAACTCCTCTCAGCAAAACTGCTCTAGCATAGGCTCCTCTCTTTAGAAGGTTACAGCCCCCACCAAGAGCCTATTCGAACAAACATTTCCCATGGCATCACAGCCTCCTTTGGGCATATCTACCTCTTCTGCTCATCTGTGGACCTCCATGGGCTCCCCCCTCCAGGAGGACAGCCTGTCTCACCATGGTCTTCATCAGGTGATGCAGGTGAATCTCTGGTCTGACATATGATCCTCCACTGCTCCTTCTGAACTGACATTGCTGTCTGCAGAGCTGTTTCAATCACGTATTCTCAATCCTTTCTTCACAATTACTCTACAATAAAAATGTTTCCTCTTCCTAGATAAGTTATCCCAGAAATACTGCTACCATTGCTAGCAGTGGGTCCTTCTTGGAGAAGGCAATAGCTTTGTACATGTGGCATAGCTTCTGGCAACTTCTCACAGAGGCAACCACTGTAGCCCCCTCCACCATCAAAACCTTGTCATGTAAACTCAATACAGCTGTTATTATGTTCAGCAATTTATTGACAAAAATACAACTCCAGGTCTCTGAGTAAAATGAAATTCATATATGATGATATGCATCCTTTGGAAATCAACTGTCTTTTTTATGTTATGAGAGTAATATCACTCACCTTAATGGTAATTATCGTATTCCAAGCCTCATTTAGTATAGTCTCTAACTTCAGAATATGGTATGCAAATAGCAAACGGTCGACATGGTTAGGGAAAAAAACCCAACAAAACAAAACAAAACGAAACAAAAAAGAAAAAAAACAAAACCAACCAACCAACCAACCAAAAAAAACCCAACTAAAAATAAAATAACACTTTGTTAACACTTGAAAATAAATAAAACAAAGTCTGCTTATCATAGTCAGTTTGCAGATTCAAAGGTCTCTCCCTTGGTCTGCTGATAAACAGCTTTAAGTCTGAAAACTGACCCACAATTTATTACTAAATATCTACAGCCTTCCAACAAAAAGCCATTTGTTCTAGAGATAAACGGAAAAGCAGGGTCAAAATCAAAGCATTATTTACCAGCATTGTATTTCTGCACAAGTTGGAAACCTCCAACTGTTGCTGCTGAAAGCTACTGTTGGCTTAATATGAAAACTAATCTGTTACCATAAATGTTTTGTGGATATTTTGTGGCTCATTCATAATTGATGCAATTAAGATATTACAAAAAAATACAAAACACCTAAAGGGTTATAATCAATCATAACCAGTCTCTGTATACCTCTCAAACACTTGAATCTCAAGGCAGAGACTGAGGGTAAGGTTTGAGATAATCTGAGGAACATGAGCATATGAAAAATCCATGAGACCTGCATCCCAGGGTTCAAAGGGAAATGTCTCATGTAGTTGTCAAGCCAATCTCCACAATATTTAAAAAGTCATGGCAATACCCAGTGACTGAAAAAAGGGAAATTTTAGTCCCATTTTTAAATGGTATAAACAAACCCCTTTGGAACTACTGACCAGTCACCCTTTCCTCTCTGCCCAGCAAGATCGTGAAAGAGATCCTCCTAGAAGATATGTCACAGCATATGGATGACAGGTAGGTGATTAGAGACATCCAATATGGCTTCAAAAAGGGCAAATTATGCTTGACTAAGCTGGTGGCCACCTACAATTGAGTGGTTGCATTGGTGGATAAGGAAAGAGAAACTGATATAATCTGTTCTGATTTCTGCAGGGCCTTTAACATGGTCCTACAAAACCTACTTGTCTCTAAATTGTTGAACTAAGTGTTCAATGGACAGACTATTTGATGCACAAGGAACTGTCTGGATTGGCCACATGCAAAGAGCTGCACTCAATGGCTCAATGTCCAAATGAAGATAAATGACATTTGGTGTCCCTCGGGGGTGGGTATTGTGACCACTGCTGTTCAGTATCTTTATTAAGATACTCCCAGACAGTGGGATTGAGAGCAGTTAACACCAAGATGATCAGTGCAGTTGATAGACATGAAGGGTGGAATGACGTGCATAGGGACCTTCACAGTCTTGAGGAGTAGTGCCATGAAACCTCACCAAATGTGAAAAGGCAGAGGGCTGAAACACCTTTCCTTTGAAGAGAGTTGGAGAGATTTCATGTTGGTCTGCCTGAAGAAGAGAAGTCTCCAAGGAGACGTGATTATGGCCTTTCAGTAATAAAAGAGTCATGTAAGAAAGACAGAGACCTTTTACCAGGGTCTGTAGTGACAAAAATGGAATTGGTTTTAAACTGAAAGATCATAGATTTAGATTAGGGATAACAAGAATTCTTTTCCATAAGGTGGTTAGACATTGGAACAGGTTGCCTAGAGAAACTCTTGATAAAAATCTACTTTTAACATTATTGTATTTGATAAAATTATGTTTTCACTTTAACAGTATTGCAAGGACAATTGTTTATGTAATAATGGTAAGTTCAGATTTTACTTATCTATTTACTTTTTTGGCCAAGATGTTCTGTGCTGACCCTCTTTTACAGTAGATACAGGCAGGGATAAGGGAACATTGTACAACAAAACTGTATAATATTTACATTAGAGTAAAAATGAACAATGTAAGCTAAAGACCAAATATTTCCCATCAAAAGCTGTGTTGAATTTTTGGCTGATATCCAGAAATAGTAAATCTTCACCACTACTGCTATTTCCAAGCAATCTGAGAAAAGATAGTTAAGTCTGACAACATTTTAAATTTTGTAACTAATAATTCATATAGTTTTAATGTAAATCTGGACCACACCTTTACAGCTGCATTTGTTTACATATAAATGCAGACCACTTGTCTCATATGTTCTACAAAATCATCAGCATCTCTCTTGTTTTCTTCACCCTTTAGATCTTCACAGTACATGTTGTCTAACACAAACCATGTTTTACAGCAGAAGACCTTGATAAATCTTATTTAATATGAAATATCATGTGTCCATAGTTTCCTGATCCTGCAGCATCTTTTCCCCTGTATGATGAGGGCTATATATTGTTGGTACAGAGTATGACCTTTTATTAAGAATCATTAGTTGGCCAATCTCACTCTCTATGTCTATTATCTAGTCAGTACAATACAGCATTCACACTACAAGTACCTCACTGTCAACTATTGTTCATGGAGAACATCATTTTTGGGCATATTAAAGATAAATTGCCTAATCAAAGGACAGTCTGACAAAGAGACATTTTAAGCAGCCAGATTTATCACTATAAAGTGTTTTAGAAGGAAAATAAAAAACACAAGAGACACAGTATCAGGAAAATTTTGCATTCAAAATGAGCATCCCTACTTCTGTCCCTAGTGAGCTTCAGCATGACTAGGTTATAATACAGGAATGTCTAAAGTGATGGCTTTTGCACATATTTCTACTAGATTTGTATTTTGTTGGTGTAAAGATACAGAATATCTTGGTGACATCAAAATTCTAAATGTAACAAAGGTAACCTCATAGTTCTATAGCAAGGGATGTCCTCAATCATTGGGGCATTTTTGAATGCCCTTGTCATCTTTATAAAGCAGATAAGTGTATTTTATTTTGGTTTTTGCTCTGCTGTAGTAAATCACTGATGATTGATTGGAGGAAACAGCCATGGAAAACTTGAGCCAATAAAACTATTGACTAACAAAGAATAGAACCTCCTTGACAATTGTTTCCACATGTCACCAGCCTACCTTTTAAATAGCTGTATACTTGAATGTTAACCTTATCAACTGAATGCCAGCTTACTTGAAAAAAAGGATACCTTGCTCTTCTATCACTGTCAGCAACACAACTCCTTGACCTCCCTTCTTTTTCAGGATTGTTCAGAAAAGCAATTCAAATTGTCTATATTGCCATTTGCACCTTTACTGCTGAGTATGCCTTTGGTGCAGATCCTCTTGTTGCCTGCTGGAACTGAGATAAGAAGTGAGACAAGCACGCAGTGCAGGGAGAGCGCAGCTTTACTGATGATGTCCGACGATCCAAAGAGGAAATTCATAACAATCTCTCCATTTTTATAACCTCCAGTGCCCACCCATCACATACTACCCAACTAAATTCTATCTTACTATTATGCCCCTCAAACACCCAACAGGATGGTCTCTTATTACCTATCCCCACCCCCGTTCAGCCCCTACCAGGCCTAGAAGCCTAGCTCTTATGTTTTGACTTAACTACCCCATTATCTATATAGAAGAATGCAAACATGTGAAGGACAGGCCATTTTCTACCCTTAATATTCTAAGTTACCCAGCCACCCAGCCACAGTGAATTCTCAAATCTTAAGCATACCCCTTAAGGCATCACTCTCTCTTTAACCTTTTTCTCCCAAATAAAGAGCATAGAGAGACAAACTGACAGGGTTTTGACAAGCTCAGATCTCACTGCTTTTTAACTCTGGCATTAAGAGACCCTTATATAACACATGTAGATATAAGCCTAACTTTCTAAGGCTCTAATTCTATTTCCTATCACCAGTTTTATACTACCTGATAAAAATCTCCCTTTAGAACCAAAAGAACCGTTAGAGGAATATCATTGTAGGTGAACAATAATTTTTTCATGTGGCTGGTAAAGTGAAGAGACAGACAATGTGATCTAAAGGAACATTTGTTCCTTGCTCCCTTATCCCTTAGATTTAAAGAATTTGGCTTAAAACTGTAATTTTGAGTGTGTAGGAAAAAAAAAAATTAGGTAATTTCATCTCATTTCACTATAACATAAAATTGGCAGACAAGTTACATGATTTTTCAGGAATTGTATTTCCTGTAGCTGTTTGAAAACCACACAAATACGTTACTGCATACATGAATAAGGATGGCATTTACTTTGAAACCTTGCCACAAATGTGTTATTATCAGTTCATAATCAAACACATCTTCATGCAGAATCTAAAACTATTAATCTATACTTCTAATGTTCTCTATGTAAACTTAATTGCTAAAAATCTATTAAATAAAATTTATGACCTATGGGGTTTTTTTCCACAATCTGGTGGCCTGAAGCCTCTTATTGCCTAGAAATTCCTTCCTCTTTTTCTACCATCCAGGAAAAATCTTTTTGGAGATGTTATTCTAGGTTGTCTTACAAGTGCAACTGAAATGTAACATGATAAAAACAATTATTAAACTCTCTTCCTCCTAAATAAAAGGGTTCTTTCCATATTAGAATTCAGGGAAGAATCAAGAATCATCTTCCTTAGGAAGTATTGTATGTTATGTAAAAAGCCTCATTCATAAAATATATACACACATATGTAATTATTTATACATATGTATGAACAAAAAGAGTTTGCAATGTTAGAGCAAGGTGTTGTAAACACTGCATTCTCTTTTTCATACTTCTGGTTTTCTTTATTTAAGTGCTTTTCAACAAAGAAAATTAATTTTATTCTGATCAACAACCACTTTTAATGAAAATACAGCTCAAAATTAATTAAAGAATTATACTGATTTTGGGAAACAACCAAAGAAGAGTTGCGCATTGGATTGGTGGTTAAATTCCAGGTACCTAGCTGAGCTAATCATCAAATTTGTACCAAAGACGCAGATAATCCTATTAATATCAGTAACCAAAGTCTGATTTCTCTACTCTTTTTCTTTCACCTATGCATGCTCATTAAATTTAGATTTTTCACAGTGTAGAAGTGTTTAGTTGCAAAGTTTTATTTTGTTAAATTCCTGGGAACACCAACTTACAGAAAGGAACTTAGAAGTTTCATTGCAATGTAAATTCAAAATCTGGGTCTGATGGAAGGATAACAAAAAATTAACCAAAAATTAGACAGAAGAGAGAAGAAAGCAAAGTTAGAGCATAACATTTTAGAAGAAAACAAAGATATGGCATAATATTACAAAACTTGACAAGATAAAATTTTCAAATTTGTTGAGGACTATTATAATAGATAGCATCTTTAAAGAAATGACAAAAAATTAAGTTCTCCTTGGGCATGGCCCAAGGACCTCTAGCAACTCTTCATGAGTAAACAAGGGAAACACATAATCAAGCTTCACTTTTCTAAAGCTGGATTTGCTAATTTTTTAATGCTCCATTTCATCTGGTCCTATAAGCATAAGCTGCCATAACATGATATTCAAATTGTGTACAACAGTTAACTCAAAAACAGAAGGGAGAGAGGTCTGAAGGGATATGCAATGAACTACTGATTTTCATTAAATTTGTTCAAAGTATTCATGGAAGATAGAATTCACAAATTTGACAGGTTTGGGGTTTCCTGCATCTATGACCACAAGAAAGAGCTCAAGTTTATTGGTTCATATACCAGCCTATAAGAAAACATAGATATAACCTCATGAGTACAGCCTATCTCTAGTAATTCTTGACTGGATAAGCTTTCAGTACAATTAAAGCAGTCCTTATGGTAGTCCGTATATGAAACAAATCATGAAAGTCTAATTGAAGTATATAGTTTGAATCTTTCTGGACTGATAAGCTTCACTATGTGTTTTCATGCTGAGTTTCAGATTGCACCCACATTTAACAGCTGCATAGTGAAGAGCATATTCAAAGGACTTCACTTCTCATTCATTAACTTCATCAGAAACCAGATTTTATCCTCAGATTATCAGATCAGGACCATATTTCTATTGAAGAAATTTCATCCTCAACTAGTCATTCTCCAGAATGGCCTCTCTCCTTACTCTATTTTTAGAATATAAATAACAGGAAATAGAGTGGTGTTGATTTTGGGGGGGCTGATTTTGGTACTTTAGATTATGATAACCCATTTGGTTAAAAAAGATAATTTGTCAAACACTGTTATAGACTGTATAGGATTATTTCTGTCAGTGCTAAATTACATTTAGCAATTCTGAATTCTTTAGGACCTGGAATAGTAGGCTACAAAGAGGATAAAAAAGTCTGTACCAAGGCTATGTCCCACCAATGTAAAACTAAGAAAGTAAAATTTATGGAACAGAATAATTAAAAGAGAAAAAACAACAATTCACCAACCGTCCAAAACAACATTTTTCCCACCCCCTAAAAAATTAATTTTAATAATTATTTTGTTTGCAAATAAATGATTGGAAAAAATTTCATGTGAAGTCTGATAAAATTTAAAGAGCATGAGAGAATATGTTAAAACAGCAAAGAAAACCATATGAAAAAATAAAAATAACCAAAATAAAAATATGTAAAGGATGAAGATGGAAGAAGAAGTGGCATTTGATACACTGAAACCTTAAAGATTGCCATGACTAGGGTAATTTATACATGCAGAGGTGACTAAAACTCTGCATGGATCTAAAAAATAAAAAGCTATTTATGAAAAAAAGTGATATGTAAGAAGGTATTATATAAAAAATAAAATTAATGCATCGTATCTACATCTTATGATTTAGAGAATGAATGTCTAAATTTTCATGTACAGAACTCTCTTTTTTAATTCATATTTTTCAGAATATAATACTTTTAAAGAAATTGTCAGCTTCTTTTGATACAGTAACTGTTATATTGAATAAGTATTTCACATTATTCTTTTCCTTTTGTTAAAAAACTCTCTTCTTCTGATAGTTCCTTTTTCTGGAAACTGTCGATTTTTGTACATACTTGCCCTGTACATTTATATGTGGATATAATTATGCATATAAATGCCCTTTTTTGTATTTGACAGTTATTTTTTTAATTTTATACATTCAGTTACTTAATATAATGCTAATAGAGACTTGTCGTTTTCTTTCCTTTATCCTATAATACATACACACACATAGAGGTCTTTGTACAATATTTGATTACCCATACATGTAGTACTAAGTACTTTTCTAGCCATTTAACCAGTAAAAAGCACAGTACATCTAATTGTTATTGGATAGATGTCTTGGTTTTAAGGCAATTTATTCTAGAGGTTCAGGCCTACTGAAGTAGAAAAAAACAACTCCTTTTGTTATTTTAATTTGAAATCAAAAGGCTTTAGGCAAAAAATGTAGATAAAAGAAGTAACAGATCTTTACTTGAGATATCGAACCAAATAAAACAGACAATAACACGACAATAAATGAGGAAGAAAACACTACACAAACAACAAACCATCTTCCTCCATCTGTTTTTGGTGCAGTTATGGCTGTGGTGCAGCAGGGGTCACCAGCACACCCTTGGGACAAGGCAGAGACAGCCATGACCCACTGGTGACCAGCCAAGGGTGTCTGCCCGGCTCTGGGAAACAAAGGGGCCACTGAGAGCCCCATGAGGAGCCTCCTGACCACAATGGCTGAGGAGACCTGGGAACTTCCCACGGGCACAGCAAGGGACCCTCTCACCGTTCCCCAGAGTGGGGAGGGGGAGAAAAGTTCCTCTGCAAATGGTGTTGGCCCTGATGGTCCAGGCTGAGCTCCAGTGGTGGTGGCCGTCTGTAGAGAAGACAGGAGGGGATCACGGCACAGCACTGGACGGGGCAATGAAAATGGACAGCAGCAGGCACTGGTATGGAGTCAGGAGTGAGCTGGGCTCTCCACAGTGCTGCTGCAAGACTGCACAAGATGGCAGCTGGGCAGGAGAGCTAGTGTGAGGCCATGTGGCAGAGGAGATGGGACAGGAGGCATGCGGAGGTGGCAGATGAATGCAGGGACAACTACACAGCATGGTGTCTGTGTGAGTCCAGGGTCATGCCAGCGGAGTGGCGCTGCGAGCAGTGGGAACAGAACACCAGGAATGGAATGCAGGGAAGCACCAGAGCAGTGGGGACAGAGGACGGAGAGTGGTCACAGTGGAAAATGGGGTAAAATATAGTCTCAGGGCCACGTTGACAAAGTGGCAGGAAAGGAAGACGGGCAAGGTTGCAGGCTCGTGCAGTAAGTGGCAGTTAGGTTCCCACCAGTTGCTCCCAAGGCAGCTAAAAGAAGCATCAGAATCTCACTGCAGGGTTTTTTGTATTCTCTAATTTCCATGATGTTAATTTTTTTTTTTAAATTCCCTGTGTTGTCACACTCCCAAGCCAGCCTGTGCTCCTGTAGAGGGTGTGGTCAAACAACCTCCCACTGGCAACTGGGCTGCAGCGCAACCAATGCCCCCCACCTTCCTTGCCTGGGGGAGCACAGTGGTGTGCAAATGAAATTAAATAAAAATTAAAATCATAACAACAGGCTTATTTAATTTCTTCTTGAATTAGTCCTTATGCAAAAAAATTCTAAAACATGAATAAACTGAATAATGGATTGTCTGATTTATGATTTATAGTGCATGATAATGTTGATCAATAATGTCCAATCATAAAATCATCATAAAACATCATTATAATTTTCTTGGATTAGGAAGAGTAACTGTACTTTAATCTCTTGCAAAAGGCTACAGAATCTTTTTCAGTCCACCATTTGAGGATTAGTATTATTGAAGCCACAGAATTCTGGAAGTTCAGATCCAGTAAATTATATGTAGTATACCTCTTCAAGGTATAAATTACCTAGCCAGATAATATATATATATAAAACATATAACCTGCTTTCTGCTAGAGAAAATAACATATATTGCACACTGTAAGTCTTTTAATTTTAGATCTCAGGCAGCAAGATCTAGTGGGTGACCATACCAGCAGAAGAATCCTGGTGATCCATTTTCACGATAGGCCCTTGTACCTGCAGTGGCCAATGGGTTATTTGACAGAAAACATACTGGGCCAGCAGCACACAGGGAACACAAGGTCCCATGTGAGGTGAGGAAATCCCAAGCACAAAAACAGGCTCAAGGTGCAACATATTGATGGCAACCCTAAGGATACAACTTTGAGATGCTGGTAGACAAGAAGCTCAACATGAGTTAGCAATGTATATTTGTAGCCCCCAAAAGCCAACTGTGCCCTAGGCTGCATCAAAAGCGGTGTGGCCAGCACGTCAGGGAAGGCGATTCTGACGCTTTACTCAGCTCTTGCAGTGCTGTATCTATGAGGCACACAAAGATGATAAGAGAGCTAGAGCACCTCTCATATCATAAAAGGCTGAGAATTTGGGGGCTGTTCAGCCTGAAGAAGA
>VYZS01090019.1:22644-50523 GCA_013400695.1 Neodrepanis coruscans | reverse complement strand
CTTGATCACAGGCTCCCACAGGCTCCACTGCCAATTGTTTTCCATCCTTCCCTCCAAGGGGAGGAGGTGGCTGTTGCTTTGGCTCTTGGAAACAACAGAACCCTTGTTTCCTTATCTGCCACGAGGCCCAGATAGCCCAGCGAGCTCTCCTGCAGTGTGGGGAGATCCTTGGATGAAAGGCACTCCAGAGTTATTAAGAGCTCCTGTTCTTTATTGTGCTTTCCCAAGTGGGTGCCCTCAGCAGTGGAGTGTGCAAGGAGTGACATTCCCTGTGGGAATGAGGGGCCAGAGAACACACCCACCTCCTTTTCCCTTCTCCTGGGCTGGTTTTTCCCCCAGGGAATCCTCTCAGTCTGGAGGAATTTGATCAGGGCAGGGTGAAAATGCACCTCTGAAACTGGGCAAGGCTCTTCCTTCTGATGCTCTTGAACGTCCTGCTGGAGCTTCTCAGGGGGTAGAAGGCAATAAAGTGAGGAGACTTGGATTCCTGACAGTTCTCTTATTGAAATGATTTATCTTCCTGCTCTCACTTACTTTCATTACTTTTATATTTAGTGTGAGGGAGAGAAACTCGGTGATGCAATTCATCCAATGTACTGCCAAAGTCTGGGTCAAGTTATTTCCTCCATATACTCTTGGTGATATCACTGAGCAGCTCAAACCTCCACCCCAGTAGAAGATCTCTCTTTTTTTTGTCCTTTTTTTGTTTTTCTTCCCATCAGAACAGGTGGTGATGTTGAAGTCACCACCAGTCAGACCAGTTGCTCTGGCCAGTACCATTTTGAAAGGGTTGTGATGCACACAACCAGGGATCCAGGGACTGCAAATCATCACTGGAAACCATCTGAAAGTGTGTGCTCTGGAAAAATTTCCAGTGCTTTTTACTCTGTTTCTAGACAGCCTGGAAATACCAGAGGGACTTGCCTTTCTAGCAGGGTTTGAGTGGACTCAAATCCAGACAGAAATGAGAAGAACAAAGAGTGGCAGGAAGCAGAGTCTGGTTGTTATGGATTTATGTCTCAAAGTTGATGGCTTGTTAAACTGATTTATTTTAGGATTGTCCATTTTTTTTTTTTTTGCTGTTTCACCTTGAGAATTCCCCTGGGCTTCTTGTACAATTTATCTGCTCCAATCTGCTCTGTGTGCATCACCCACCCTGCAGAAATCAGCTAATAGGATAAAAATTAAGAAGGAACTGCTCAGATGGAAATCACTCCTTTCTCTGAAGCATTATTTGAATGTGGAAATAGGGCCATAATTTCTTTGGAGACCTTCAGTTTCCTGTCAAAGCTGTTTGAAAAAATCAGCAGGTGGAGAAATCTGTGGGGGACAGAGAGATGACAGACTGAATGACCATGTAAATTTAATTTCTTTGGGGAGGGGAGGGGGGGGGAAGTTTATACAATAAAATGGTCAAGTGAACTCACAAGTGGTTCCCTCCCTGTGTTTCCTGTACTGAGTGAAGGAGAAGGAAACTGTGGAAAACCTTAGCCCAGGTTTGGATTTGGGGATTGAGACTACCTTTAAAATAAATGGAATTTGTAGCAGCAAGATTAGACAAATACTTGGGAGATTTTGAAGCACCTCCTTCAGTGAAACACATCCAGAGGGGTCTCAGACTTTTGGGGACTTTGTGTGTCACTCTTCCCTCTTGGAGAGGGGGAAGGGAACAGTAGGAAGGCAAAGAAAGTGGAAGGCAGGAGAAGGGGGATCCTGACAAGGGATGAAGTTTGTGGGATGTGTCTTCCCAGCCTGAGTGATTTATTTTTCTTCTGGGAGACACTGAAACTTCCCAGTTGAAATGAATGGGGCAAAAACACTTTCCAGGTGCTCACGAGTGCAAAAGTACAATAAATCAAAGAGATACTTAAAGGAGGAATCTTGCAGCTTAGGGAGGATGGGGGGAAAAAAAAAAGCCAGGCAGAGGAGCAGCCTCTTGAAGCTGTGTCTCCTCTGATGGACTGGGAATGGGCTGGACAACCTTTAAAGGTCCCTTTTAAAATTTATTTTATTTCTTTTTAGATTGTTTTTAACCAGAGAACACGTTTCTCAAGTCACAGGATTTTCATCAGAAGGATTTGCAGTGTCAGGTGGAAAATGGGTCACGTGAACTCTTGGAAAATGGAAGGAGCTCAGTTGTGTTTTTGTGGGAATAATTCCCCTTGTTTCCCCTCCATCACCTCCCCGGCTTACTATTAATGAATTAACATTATGTTGTCGTTATTTCTTGTTATTTAATGATATTAATAATGAATTATTAATGATTATTTCCATCATGGCAACCCCTACAACCTTTGGGGCAGCTCCGGCCCGTGCTGTGCCAGGTGTTGTCCGAATCTCTTGGCCAAATCCCACCTTCCCTTTCTTTTCTCCCTCTCCCAAGCTGTGCTGGGCTTGGGCCCAGGCAGTGGATCATGAATTTCTGCCTTGCTGACAGCTGGAGAGAGCACCATGAGTCAGTCCCCTCCTTGAGATGAGCCATTGGTCCATTAAAATAAGAGTGAAAATCTCTGGGCAGAAGAAAGGAAACGTTTATGAGCTCATGTGAAGTGTGCTGTGGCTAAAGGGGAAGAGGAGCCCTCCACAATTAGAACATGAGAGCTCATTAATAAACAAAGAGCAGGATGTAATTAATAAATGCCTCTGGAACAGGCAGAGGATGGAATTCCTTGCCGAAGACGTCATTAGCAGGAGGAAGAGAGAGGAGAAATGAAGCTGATAAGGATGGGCTTGGAAATGGGGGAAGTGCACAAATCACAGGGGCTGGCTGACATTTATCCTGCTTGTTAGAGGGGTTTAAGCAAGGAGTTAAGGAGTCACTGTGGAGCACTGGAATTGTGGCCATGGGATATTAAAAGGAAGGTTTGTAATTTGCTTTGATATGGCAGAATTGTCTGTTGTGCTGATCATGGTACAGACACAGAAAAGGGACAGCAGAGGGGAACACACCCCTGGATCTGATCCCTGACATGATCCCAGGGGGAAATTTGTGACAGCCAGGGAATGGAAGGGGAATACTTCTTGATCTTCCAGATTCTGGTGGGATAAAAAAGCTCTGCAGTGGGGAAATAATGGTACACAGCAAAAAAAAAAGCACATTGTGGTTTAAATCTTCCAACTACCAGCAGGTCAATCCTATCACGACTTTCTCATGCCTTGGACCTCCATGTTCACACTCACTCATGGTGCCCCAAAAGCTCTGCCTTTTATCTCCTGGAAATGCAACTCCAAAGGACCCAGATGGAACAGGGATGTCTCCTCAACTTCCTTTGCCTTGATGAATCCAGGCTTTGGCCAAGAGACAGAGAGAATCACAGGATCACAGAGCACACCCAGGAAAGCTGGAATTGGGCAGCAGATGCAAAACCTGGCACCAACTGAGGGATGACACAGCCCTAGAAATCCACCTCTCACCTGCAAATCTCCGCATGGACTGAAGGTCAGTTCTTTGCTTTAGTTCTCCCTGGGCTTTTTTTGGCCTCCTGGGAGAAGAATCAGCCCCACCACTGTCCAGTCCAGCTTTTTCCCAGTACACAACACGAGTGACACAATGTTGGCAGCCCCTCTGGGATATTTTTTTTAGCAGTCTTGTCCTCTTTTCTGAACTTTAATATGTGTTTCAAACCCCTGCAAAATGCAAAAAGTAAATAAAGAGACAATTCAGGGGGGTAATACACAGGCCTAACAGAAGATGGAGAAGAGAAACAGTAACAAATAAACCTAAATAAAGAGTCAAACTCTTAATAAATTATGTCCTATCACCAGACAACTGGAGCAGAGCAGCCAAATTAGCTGCCATAGCCTGATGCTGATAGTCCAGATAAAATACTCAAATAAATTTGGACCAAGGAGAGGCTCTCAGCAATGGTACAACAGTTTGCTTTCTGAGCGAGGCAAAAATAACATGTAATCATTTAATACAATTTCTTCAAATAAACTTCATGTTGAGCTAATGATTTCCAGATGGATGGAGGTTTCTAAACAGCTCTGCCACATGGTATGTTCCCACTGGGTAACAGAAAGGGTAAGAGAGGGGTTTAGTCACCAGCAAATGAAATGTGCCCAGTGCTGCTCTCCTGAGCTGCTGCCCACACTGCTGGTCCTTCTTGCTGCCCAAAACCAGGTGGCTTCTCCCAGTTGGAGTCATGGTTTGAGCCTGGGAGGTGTTGCTTGAAGCACTTTGGTGGTCCAGCCCTGAATGGTGGCCAAGAGCATCCCCAAAACCTAAACTCTCTGGAGAAAGGAGCTCCAAGGTGCTGTTTGATTTCCCCACATGGACACATCCCAAGGGAAACTTTGCAGAAGAGCCCACAACTAGGAGTGCCCTCCTCAAAACTCTTTTGGAAGCCCATCTAAAGCTTTGGGGCTGGGATATCACAGCCAGCTCTGTAAAAACACAGAATCCCACATGGAAAATCAAGCCCCACATGGGTCACACTCAAAACCAAGGCTCGAGATGTCCACACCGTTCAGCACCTTTTTTTTTGGAGGGGGGGGATGAAATCCTGAGCTCCTTGGAGCCAGAGCTGCTTGTCAGGGGTGACACATGCATTTGATTGCTTGGTTGGGTTGGGGCCCTGCAGAATCAGCACCAGGAATGTGGAGGAAACAATGGCACTTCGCACTTCAGCCTGGAGAAGTGGGGAGTGTTAGTCATTATTTTTCATTTTGCTGCTTAGCAGGAAGAGACAGGGGGCTGAAACAAAGCCAGGCAGGAATCAGCCACAGTTATTAGTGTCTCAAATCTTTGTCTTGGAGGCTTCAGTCTGGTTAAAACAACAGAAAGGGTGGGGGGGAAAAAAAGAAAGCTACACATGTTTCAGATGAAGGCCCCCAAGATATGTGGGATTTTAGATGAATGGCCTGGGTTGGATCCAGCACTAATTATTTCCCTGTAAATCCTCTGATATTATTTTTTCCCCCTGTTTACAGGGGATTGTTATTTGTTTCTCTTACCTCAGTTTTGAGCCATCCATCCCTCCCTCCATGACAATACCTCCACAGGTCCCTGAAACGTAAATGAACCGTGGAACAGTTGGATTTCATCAGGGGCCTGATGGAAAACTGGTGGGTTTTTTAGCTCATCCTGCTTGGTTTTCCACCTGGTGGGTTGGAAGAGAGTCTTCAGCTTCTAGAATCCCATATCTTGGGCAAATCAAGACCAGAGGCACCCCAGAGCATCTCTTCTCTCCAGAAGTCCCTGCAATCCATGAGTGTCTACAAGGACTCCCAAGCTGCCACATCCTCTGCAGCTCATTTGCCCCCAGAAAGGGGGATTTTCCAGTCCACTGGCTGGATTTGCCTTTCCCCTGGCAAAGATGTGGTTGCTGGGTATCTGAAGGGGGACTCTGCTGAAGCTTTTCAGCAGCTTTCCCCCTGTGCCAGTTTTCAGGAGCAGCTCCAAAGGCTTAACAAACCTTAAGGGCTTCACAAACACCGTGGATGAGCCTCTGCTGCTGGTTGCTCAACGTGTTTCTCCTCAGCCCAGATTCCAAAAACACTTAACAGCCTTCTCACGAAGTGCTAAACCCTGCATGTCTTCATCTCCAATCCCTCAGGGATATCAGCTCCTCTGCTGCCAAGCTGGATGCCAACTCTCAGGCAGGTGGAGAACTTGCTTGATCAGCTCTGAATGTCAAAACCTTCCTTCTTCACCCTCCACTGACACTGCAGATGCTTCTGGACACCTTCCCAGTTTCCTCAGGTCAGTTCTTGGAAGGCTGGAAATCTCTGTTTCCCATACAGACCAAATGTAAACTCCTATCATCTGTGCTGGAGCTGAGCAGTGGAAGTGTGGATTCATGTTATGGATTCATGTTTACATTTTCACTGGGAGCAGTTTAGGGGGCTCCATCTTTTTGAAGGGTTTTTTTTGGTTCTCTTGTGTATCCCACAGCTTTGTAATCCTGAGCAAACACTGGGGCTCCTTTGGAAAAGGAGAACTGGCCCTTAAATCTCCTCTACTGTCTGGAGGAGGATTTCCACCCCAACATTTCTTCCATGGCCAGGATTTCTCTTTCATGTTCTTCTCTCCATCTAATCTCTGCTTAGATGTGTCCTTTGCTTTGTCTCCTGGATTTATTCCCATTCTCCAGATTGTCTTATTAATTTTACTCCTTCTCAAAGAAAAACAAACCAGGCTTGTGGGCTGGAGGTTTAACAACATTCTCTCCTGGTCCTGCATTTAACCCACCTAACCAGGGGTCCATAATGCACCAACATGCAAAGACTGGACTTCTTATTAAACCAATAATCTCGGGATTTTTATGGATTTCAGAGCCCTGCACTGCTTTCTAACCACATGGCACAACTTGCTGAGGCATTTGCAGCCACGGGTGAAAAGCTTCTGGGGCTTTGTCAGCACCTGGGAAAGATGGAAAGGTGGAAAGAAAGGCAAAGATGGAAGAGCCAAGGGGGTGGGTGGAGAAAGCTGACAGTGGAAAGGAAGAGTCACAGCTCTTGGAGTGGTATTTGAGGGCAGAAATCTGATGGGATTTGTATCATTGTATGATCTGCTATTGGAGGAGATGGTTTTTTCCCACTGCAAGGCCTTCGCCCTTGGCATTTTTGGCTTGTCAGGCTGCTGATCTTTCCATTTTAGTTAATCAGAAACACTGGGTTTGATGATGCCTCTCCCCAGAGGTTGGACACACCAGCCCCTTCTCTGTGCAGCTCAGGTGATGGAAGCACCTTGGGAGAAAGAAAGAGGAGGCCAAGCTCCCTGTGATGAATTGACCAACCCATCCCTGGAATATTCCAGAGAGACCAGCCACGAGGATGACCCCCTGCCTCCCATTGCAACAGCAGGAATAAAGCAAAAAAGGCAAACTGCTGCAGATAATCAGCCCCAGCTGCCATTTGTGGGACCCCCCCGCTCCCTTTCCTCCAGGCAAACCACAGCTGGGATTCAAGCCACGGCCCACGTTGTTTCCTGCCCCCCAGCATCCCACCAACATGACATGTTCTGCTTTAGTGCACCCATATTTCTTCCTTACACCCCAATTTCCGTCCCCTCCGCCAAGCAGGAGGACGGGGAGGACGTAACTCATCCGTGAGGAGGACGGTGGACAAGGAGATCAGGGAGTGGGAGGGGGGAAAAAGTTTCCTGTGAGCCTCCAGATGGGAGACATGGATCTTCTTTTCTGCCTCAGCAGCATGTCAGGGTAATTGGAAGCAACCAGGCAGGGCTGGGAAAGGCTGTCAGGGATCTTAAGCCGTGGTGGGAGTCGCTCCCCGCAACAGATGAGGTGCTTACAAGGAGCTGTGACAAGTCCAGCACACGGCTCAGCCTTTCACCTCAGCCAGGGAGGCAGGGGAAAAAAAAAGGGGAAAAGTTTCCTGGGGGAGAACACTGCCAGGATTGTTTGAGAAGGGTAACGGGGCTGGGGAGGCTGAAATTCCAGGGTGGAATGGAAGGTGGGTTTTGGAAGGAGGCAGCAGAGGGGGTGTAGGGGTTCTGTGCCAACCCTGAGGCACGAGGAGAACAGGCACAGGCAACAGGAGAGTTGTGCCTGTCTGAGGGCACAGCAGGAGCTCCTGGAGAAGCTCAGCATCCCCCTGGCTCTTCCCTAAGAATGGAAAGTGCTCGAGTTCCCATTCCAAACATCATCTCCCAGGCTGCCCCTCCTGCCCCTCCATGGACTGGCTCTAACTTTACCAGGTGTCCTATTTGGAAATAAAGTCCTTTTTCCTCCCTGGAAGTTGTGTCTCAGCTGATGTGTGGGTTTTCTACCCTCAGCCCAGCCGAGGCTGCTCCACACCCAGAGATCTCATAAAGCCTCAGATACTTTTCATCTTTAGGAAGAAGATGGATCTGTGAAAAGTGAGGTGTTGGGTTTTTTTTCCAGAGAAATCCCATTTGCAGACCCTGGAGCCCCAGGAGTCACCGCTTTCCACTTAGTTACTGCCACAGAGGAGCAGGACAATCCAACACAAAGGAGATGCCACGAGACAGAAGCAGTTTGTGTCCATCTGTTTTAGCCTTAATTTGGTTTTAATCTGAATTTTTCTGCTGTAATTTTTTCTCAGTGCTGTCTGCTCTCACCTCACCTTTAAACCTGATTTAGAGTTCAGAACCTGGATGTTTTATTTGATGTTCCCGTGTAAGGACAGCTGATGCAGAGGGTGAGCCCTCCACACCAGCAGTTTTGTGGGGGGGAATTCTGTGTGCTCCTCCCCAATCCTCCCTCTCATGAGCTCTGGATGCTGGGCACAGCAGGAGGGGAGTTAAAATGAACCCACTCCAGGGGGATGAAAAGGAGGATGTCTCAGAGTGTCACATGTTCTGTAATCCCATCCAGGAAAGCTTGTGCTGTTCCCAATTTGCCCCTTTGATCAGTCTTGGAGAGGTGGTGGATCTGAGCCCCGCTCTGCCAGGGCCCAGCAGGGTGGCTGGACAGTGATGGATTGGTCTGGGGTAGGATGTCCTCCTGCAAAACACGTGTGTTACACATCTTCCCTCCCTCCTGCTCCCCGAAAGCCAGGGCAGCAACTGGGTTTCAGCAATTTTGGGGGCTTTGGAACCACCAGAATATCTCATAATCCTGTGATTGTAACAGGGCTGATGGGTTCAAAAAGGAATAATGGTGCTTTGCAGTCCCATGAATCCTCAAAAAAATTCGTTGTGCAACCTCTTGTCACTTTATGATGTGCCTGTGCCTTGTCAGACTGGTGGGACCTTCAGTCAAGACTGGGACATTTACATGGTGCTCACTGGGATTTGACCAAAAGCTCTTGGAAAGAGCAGGGAGAAGTCAGAAAATCCAGGAGGGAAAGCACCAATCCCAGGGCAAAATGACAAGGAGAAGTGTAGAAGTGTAGAAGAGCAATGTTTCAGGGGATGTGGGGTATTTTTAATCATCCAATCATGACTAGTAGCATAAATTTATTAAGTTAATATGAGTCAAAAGTAAGGTCTGAATATGAACTTTTTGTGATCTCTTCCTTATGGTTTTGTTTCTTCAAATAACCAAATTACCCTAAATTAACATAATAAACCAAATAAATTAACCAAATAAGCCTAATTTCTTTCCAGCAAAGGTTTGCTGGGAAGTTTAGAGAAGTTTTTACCAGTCAACCACTCTTTTCATGGAAACCTTGGCCACTTGAGCTCCATGGGAAGGATTGTATGAGGTGGTGCCTGAAACAGCCTAAAACTCAATGTTTGTGTCTGTGCAAATAAATTCCAAGATTGTCCTGGGGCTGTGGAAGAGTTTGCACCCACACTTTTAAATCTGAGAAGGTGGTGAGCAGCTCACTGGGGATGGTTCATGGTGAACCTGAACAAATATTCTCCAACACCCTCCAGGAACTGGTAGAGAAATGTCCTAGAGAAATCCAGGACAAATGTGGCTGCAGTGGTTTCATCTCCACAAACTGAACTTTGCTGAAAGTGCTTTCTTTTTCTCCCAGTTTTGCATTTGAGTCCTGACTTTCCCATTCCCAGAGCACAAAATATTCTTGTTTTCTCTCTTCTGGAGCCATTTCATGTGCCCAAGTGAGGGATGAGCTCTTGGAAAGGGAAAACTGAGTGTGACAACCAGGCTTCAAGGCAGAGAAATGGCAGGAATGGGGGCTCTGCTGTGCTTCCCATTCCCTGCTGGCCTTTGAAAGAAGGAAGCTCCTACCTGGCAATGTGGGCCACCATCAAGGGAGGTGTGGCTGCAGGCAAACAAGCTGGAATTTTGTCTGGGGAATTTGTAAAGGGCTCAGGGAGACAGGAATCCATTTGGCCACTCAGTCCTTAAATTCAGGGCAGGAAGCACTTGGGCCATGTCAAAGCTTGGTCTCCCACTGGTGTGATGGATGCACTGGGCATCAGTTGAGAAGTGAGAATAAATCAAGGATCAGGAATCACAAAGCCCACTGGGATCACTGGGAGGGCCAGAAGTGAATTTAGCCACCCCAAAAGTGACACAGGAATGTGTCTGGGAGCTCTGGGATCTCCTCATACAGCTGAGACTGAGAGTGGACATCAAAGCTTGAGTGTGCAAAAAGGGCTGTGAAGAGGAAGGGAATAACTCTTGTCCTTATCCTCAGGGCACAAGGCATGAGGTCATGGTTTAAATGGAGCCCTGGGAGGGCTCTGTTGAGCTCCAGAGGTGAATTTCTAACAGCAAAGCCAGTTAAACCCTGGAGATCGCCCGGGGAGGCTGAGGCTTGAACCAATTGTGCTCTTTAAAAACAGATTAGTGAAACAACTGTCAGGAATGGCTTAGGAACGACTGATCCTGCCTTGAGGCAGAACAAGGGCCTGGGTGACCTCCCCTCATCCTCCAGCCCTCCCTTTTTATTGCTCTTGAGCTTAAAAACACTCTAAATTCTGTTTCCAGGGTCGGCTTTGTGGTTTGAACCTGGATGAAGTCGGGCCAAGGGGTCAGGGGGAAGGACAAGGTGCATCTCCCACCATTGCAAAGGAATGGGCTCAGCAGCTACATCCTGAAAAATATGTTGGATTTGCTGTCCAGAGAGACAGAGAGGCAGTTTCAGACTGTTCTCATACACATTCACTAGCAAATGAATTAGTAAATGGTTTATTCATCTATTAAAAATGATAAAAAGAGCTGTGACCCACAGCTCAGCTACAAATTTGGAGAGACTGTGCAAGCTGTTAGTGCAGAGATTATTTACCCCCTCCCCCTGGTTTCTGCTTCCCCAAACTGAGGAAACCCTGAAATCTGAGGGGAAAATAAAGGAGTGAAGGTGGAGTGTGGAAGAATTTTAATCATCAGTCATTTTACAGGTGTTGCCTGCCACAAATGAGGGATTTGTGGTTGTCCTGAAGGTTGTGCCGAGGTTTTCTGCTCTCCCAAATCCACTAAGGAAGCAAAAATCCCTCCAATTATTCATTTTTGCCTTCTTTTCCTGGTGAAACGTTCCAAGCTGGGAATTAGGAGGCCTGGGTGTTTTTAGGAACAGGGTTGGCATCACAGGCCAGTGTGAGCAGATCCCTAATTCCAGACCACCCCACACCAGAGCTGTGCTCCAGCAAATTGGTTGTTGTGTCTCTGCTTGTGATCAGGACCAGATGCCACAGAAAGAGCTGCAAGAAGCTCTGAATTAGGCCACGAGGACAAAAAAAAAAAAAAAGGAGACATCTGAAGGAAGTTACTGAAGGAACCACCCTGCTATGGTTTGTGTTAAAATAAAAATAAATTAACAAAAATAAAAAGGAGATTGAAACAAGGTGAAAGGGAGCTTTGAGTGCCCTGCAAAAGGGATGGAGTTCATCACCTGGAGTTTAAAACAACCTCCCCAAAAGCCTGAGGTCCCCCCAATTTCTTTGCATTCTTAGAAATTGTGCCCAGTGCTTTTGAATCCACAAGCTCTACTTCTAATTGTACTTCTAATTAACAAGTGGGAAAGAACCAGGCAGGGCCATCAGCAGAACCCCAGCTGGGGAAGGAAGATTCATTTTAATTTCTGGTGCATTCTGTTTCTGGCTGCCAAGTATTATTTTTGCCTTTTTTATGCCTTTTTTTTTTTTTTAATTGAGTTGGGTCTGAAAGAGAGCAAAGCCCTGACTGAGAGATGCCTCAGATGAGCCTGAAATGGCAGCTCCCATCTCTTTCATTTACTGTTGCTTTTGATGTCACTTGATGAATGTAGACCCTCTAAAAGATTCTCTTGGGGGGCTTTAAATCTGGAAACCATTTGACAATTGGGCCAGAAGACACAACAGGGTGTGTTTTATGGGCCCAGGAGGAGGTGTCTGCTCTGAACTGGGGGTTTCAGGACTAGGTATTGAGGAGCCTCAGATTGTGCTGATGTAGGTGAAGAGATCCCTGCTCACTGGAGGGCCTTTAAAGGTCCCTTCCAACCCCAAGTTCGGGAGTCTGTGATTCCAGGGTTCTGTGTTTTGCTGCTCCCTGCCATGGGACAAAGGCCAAAGCCCAGTGGGAAGCCTGTGAAGGTCATGGGTTGTGTCTGAGAGCTACAACCAGGGCAGGGTGAGCCCTTCCATCACTTCTCAGGCTCCTCTACCACCCTCCCTTTGACACAGCCCAACTCTGCAGGTGAAATCCAGCCCCTGGTCCTGAATTCAGTGGGCAGTGAACTTGCAGCAAAACCAACCACCTCAGGCTGAGGCTGCTAAATTCAGACTCTCCAGGGCCCTTCTGGCATGGCAACCACGAAAAAAAAACCACAAAAAAAAATTTAGGAAGAGAGACAGGAGCTTTTCCAATCCAGTCCACTCTGCTTTATGGCTCCTAAGGTACGTGGCTGCAGCCTGTTCCTCATCTCAGAGCTGAGGACATGAATGAGCTTTTCTGTTTGGAAAGCTTTCAGGGACGTGCTGAAGCTGGTTCTTCCACAGCCAGCAAAGGGAAGCATCAGGGCAAAACATGCCTGAAAGGAGAAATTGAAAACAGCCTTGGAAGAAAATGTGTATACATGTGGCATGACATTTATTTATTATCCTGGGCTGCAGAGCTCTTGCCCAAGCAGAGTTGAAAGCTTAATGAAAACGGTGGATTTTTCTAAGCTCTACCAGGATTTAGACCCTCCAGCAAATGTATAAACAAGGAGCATTTTCAAAGTCTTCTCCTGCTAATGGTTATTCATAACTATTTTAGGGACCTGCTGTTTTCTTTGACTGACAGTGCTGGAAGGGAAAAAAAAGAGATCCCAAATGTGGTCTTTCTGCTCCGTGATTTTCCTAACAGCTGGACAGAATGCAAAGCCCATTTTCTGCTCCTGCCACAGCTGGTTTGACATCTGTGTAATGGAGGAGAGGCAATGGGGATTGATTGGGCTTGGGAGATGAAAGGTAATTGCTTTGGCTTCCCCTGTCTCTGAGAAAGAAGGTGATGGGGCAGGTCTTGCTGCAGGAGACAAACCCATTCCACAAATGAAACCCTTTGGAGAAAATTGGGAAAAAAAACATCGTTAAAGTCTGACTCAACAGAGGGAAGGAGACACTGGATGCCAGGGCCTGGAATCTCCTTTTGTGACAGTGCAAAAATACCTGGAGACAGAACATCTTTCAGGGAAGTCAAGGCTAAGAAAGACACTTTGCATGTTGCCATGGGCATTTCAGCTTCCTGGGATGGAAGTCTCCAGCATGTCTGGAGTTGTTCAGGAGTTATTTAGAGCCAATGGGCCTGGCTTTGAGGAGGTTTCCATGGTTGATGTCCTCTAGAGTATCCCTGCAGCACAAGTGAAGGCAGGAGATCCCTGCCCTTCCCTCCATCCCTTAATTCCAGCTGCCCCCCAAAAAATCTGAGTCCAAACCTCTCCAAGTCTCCAACCCCCCAGGTGCTTTTCCCTGCTTTCTCTCAGTTGTTGTCCCCCCACACTTCTGCAAACCCTTCCACCTCTTTCTAGTGATCCTAAAACCTCTCTGGCTCCCAAATTTCTTTGCTGGCACTCCTGGCCAGCTCTCATCTCAGGGTGACAGCTCTGGAAAAGCAAGGCAATCATTTCTCAGCCTCCTGCCTGCCTCATTTTTGTCAAAAGCAATCAGTGGACACCTCAAATGCACTTATTTATTTATTTATAAGGGGGGGAAAAAAAAAATCCCCATCAACCCTGCACGAGGAAGGGAGAACATTTGAAATGAATTTCACAGAGGTTTCCTTCCTTGCCCTTCTCTCCACCCCAGGAGAATGCTTGGCTGAGATGATGTGAATGCAAGATTTTATTAAAAATAAACCAGCATTAGAGGAAAGGAAGCCATGGGTTGTTGTTAATGCCAAACAAACCAACCTGAGCATTAGGCAATATAAATATAATCTACATGATGATTCACATATGTTCTCTGTCTATCTGCTATAAACTGCAACAGCCCACTCAGGGTAGAAAACAAAGCAACTTTTTTCTGGTTTTATGCAGCAAATATTTGGGTTTCTTTCCTTTTTTTTTTGTTTCTTTCTTTCTTTTTTTTTTTCTTAATTATTATTGTGGGCATGTGGCTTTCAGCAAGTGAGAAAGGACTTGAGTCACACCAACCCAAAATGAAGCTTCTCACTTCCTAACTGACCCCCCTAGAGAAGCAGTTGCCAGCTTAGTCAGTGCTAATTAATACTGCAAAGATGCTTTGGCAGCCACTAAAAGCCATTATCTGACCACCAGGGCTGTTTCCAAAAACCTGTGACCTCTCTGAACATCCCTGGGGACCAGCTGAGATCAGACTTAGCTCAGCAAAGCTCCAAGGAAATCTGAAACTCCACGAGAACTTGGAAATATTTCTCAGCTGCAACATAGCAAAGGCACCATGGTGTTCCAGGGGCTTCTTCTGGTGGAGATGCCACTTTTGCCTCTGTGAACAGGAGGTAAAATCAAGGTGTGGATCAAGCTTGGATTGAAGGGGTTGATGCCTCCTCAGCAAGTTCACTGATCACACAAATTTGGGAGGAGGGACCTTAACAGGCTGGAGAGGTGGGACAGGATGAGCCACTGTGGTCCCTTCCCTGCCCTTGGGATGGGATGTTCCAAATGTCCTAAGGGAAAAACACCATCTCCTGGTGGGAAATCCATCTCAGCTGACCCAGCAAGGGGATCAATCTCAAACGACTGCAAATGTTTCCAGGCTGCTCATCCCTCAGTTGGACACTCAGATTTTTCTGGCAGTCAGTGGAGATCTGGTCACTACTGGGAACCAAGAGCACTGATAAATCAAATAAGTAAGAAAGAAAATGTGTAAACTCTGTAATTTGGTTGAGTTGCCCCCTAAAACTCCATAGTCTGTCTTGCACCATTGCCTTTGAGTGGAACTTAGGTTTCTGCCTCAGAGGAAAGCAGGAACTTTGTAAACACAAAATATGTGTTATAATTCCCCCCCCAACACGTTTATGTTGCAAGTAATTGTGTGTTTGGACTCTCTGCAGTCCATGCAGGGATTTGCAGGATATGATTCATCTTATCTCCAGTAGAGATTTAAAACAGACCAAATGGGCTCTGTGTTCCACGTGGCCAATCCTCTCCTCAGACAGAAAGGAGAGCTCAGGGCCATCCAGGATACACCATGAATTTAAGGCCTCAAACAACATCTCCAGGAGCCACCTCAGTCCGACTCAATAGATCTCTCTGTCTCTCACCATTGGCATTTCTTGGATCATGTCTCCTCAGGATCCCAAAGAATTTTCCAGCTTCCTTTGCTCATTCTTTGGCATTGGAGATTCAAAAAAATACTGTTCAAATAGTCATTCCTGTGTGTGGGGCTGCGTGTGAGTGGTTTGCACATGAAATATTTCCTCAGCTCTTGAAAGACACGGGGAGTGAAGATGCTTTTTATGCCAGATTTGATTTCTGTTGAGTTGTTTGGGCTTGGCAGAAATAATCACAGAAATCTTTGGTTTCAGCTTAGAGAAGGGGTGTGAACAGGAAGGAAGGAAATGGAACTCTCATAATTACCCTAATAAGAAAATGAGCTTGTTTTATATGACATGATGTTAAGAACTACTGCCAGTTTTGTCAACAATGACCTGTAGTCCCAACTTTGTTTTCTTTTCTTTTGAACCTTTCCCTGTGCTGGGCTCTGAAATTACAGACCCTCAGCACTTCCTTAGCACTGGAAGGCAGAAAATGGTGCTGTGGCCATGGAGAGCAGCTCCTGCAACACCAAAATGTTGAGGCCAGTGGCCCTTGAGGCCTTTGCAAGCACAAGGCTTGGGGTTGGCTTGTCTTTCTGGCCCAAGGAAGGACCAACAATTGTGTCATTCCCAGCCTTAAATGTCTGGTTAAAGAGGTGCTGCTTCTCAAGATCATAGACAACTGATTCCAGAGTCCTGCTCTCTGCTGCCCAGTTTTTCTTCATGTCTGAATCATCCTTGCTGCAAAAAACCTCAGGATTTCCTGCCACGTCCACTTATCATCACAAAGCTGGTTAAAGAGAGACCCCCTGTCTTTCCTAGTTGGAGGTGTTTGTTAATGCTGAATATCACCCAGCCAGAGCTTAAGTAATTTTAAAGCTTTTGGGTCTTTTTTAAAAGATCTAAAAAATGTTTCTGTTCTCAAATGTATCATTTTAACACCATCATGGACAGGAAAATGGGGTTGGTTTGCACTGGGGCTTGTGCACAATTTATGGCCAAAGTTCTTCATGAATGAGAGGGAGACTGGATGTCAGACAGTCCTGCTGGGCCAGGATTCCTTTTATTCACTTCTTTTTGAGGAGGAGGGCTTAGGGAAAAAAAACTGCACCAGTTTGAGAGAAGGATGGGAATTCAGCAGCAGCTTCTGGCCAAGCTGTGACCCTCAGGGTGCAGAAAACTGGGAATAGGGAGGATGGAAATGCTGATTCTCAGCCCTCAGACAAGGCATGGAAGCAGGAATATACTGGAGCCTTGTACCTGCTTCTTGAGCTTCTTCTCTCTGTCACACACTCTGAGTTATTCCCTGATCCCCTGGAGGAAGCAGAGTCCTTTTCACAGTCCCTTTCTCCCTGCCCCTTTTATTCCACTTGCTGTAGGGTTTGGGAGAGAGCTCCAATGACATGGAGCTGTGTGTCCTTAACCAAGCCCAAACCCCTCTGCCTGGATGGAAGCACAGCATCAGGAGCAGCACCACTCCTTCTCCTTGGATGGTGCAATCCCACACTTCTCCTGCTTTCCCAGAAAGTGCCCACAGAGGCTCCAGGTGAAAGAGAAGCCAAAAGCCGACACTGGGATCTTGCAGAGGAATTTTTTTGGACAGAGTGCAAACAATCTGGTTCATATCATCCCTTTGGCTCCTTCATTCCTCTACCAACAGCCAGATGTTCAGTGCTGGTGAGTGGTTGTGTTTTCCTGGCTCACAGGAGCTGCTGTCTGTCCTGTGGCACTGAGGGAAGGGCTGGAGGTCAATGGGGAGGCAACCAGAGAAATGGGGGTTTCAGGGACCCTTTGCAAAGGGGTATCTCATGTCCTGTGTCTCTCATGAATCCCTGAAGAGTTCAGCTGCATTCCACAAGGGCCTTGTCCTTCTGGAGGGAGAAAGTGTTGGGAGATCCAGGGTAATCCCATTCATCCAAGGAGATTGAAGAAAACCTGACCAAGACTTGCAAGCCACCAAGTTTCAGGCTCAGGACAGACTGGCCCAGCAAGTTGGGACACAGGATCAAGGAAGCTGGGAAGGAAAGCAGGAAAGTCCAGCTCCATGGACATGGAACATGTTGTGCCAGTCGTGCTCAGGGCTGGGGAAAGGTCCTGAGCTGAATTCATGGAGCCAAATATCTGCAGCTATTGGGGGGTTCAGTGGGGAGCCATAAACCCTGCAGAGTGTGGGCTGTGGAAATGGGATGCTGTGAGGAAGCATCAGTCCCATCACCAGCCCTTTGGATTGAGAGACTCCCCAGTTATTGTCCAGAAGCAGGTTCCTTCATCTTATTTTTTATTATTTTCAAGGTTTCCCTCCTAAAAGGCCTTTCCAGAGAATTATCTGACCCCACCCTTATCACCAATTCTCTTCTGTCCTCTCCTTATCCCCATTACTGCCAAAATTCAGGGCCTGTATTTCCTTCTTCCCTTCAGCACAGGGGGTGGGCACTGCCCTGGTCCTGCTGCCACACATGGGTGACACAACCCAGGTTCTACCTGATGTTCAGCTGCTGCCACCAGCACCCCTTGGATCCAGCCTGTCCAGACCCTTGTGCAGAGCCTTCCCACCCCTCCAGCAGCTCAACACTCCTGCTCAATGTGGTGTGTCTGGCAAACTGAGACTGATGAGGTCACTGAATATCTTTGCAGGCCCAGCACTGCTCTGACCTGTGCTGTGTCTCTGAGCTGCCACTGGAGCAGCCCCAGTGGAACTGCAGCGAGTCACACTCAGGTACAAGACAATGTGCTTTGGAAAAGAAATGCTCCCTTGTTTGTGCTCACAGGAAAAGTGATGAGCAGAATTGCTGTTGGAACCCAGTGTAGCTCCAAGGATGACATCAGCTTCCCTTGGCTGGGGAGCTCTCCCTCAGCCCCATCATGTTGTTCAGGTGTTGATGTCCCTTTTCCAGGAGGCAAAGGCTGGCAAGTGGCTGCATGTGCTCCCTGAATGCCCTGGAAATCTGCTTCAGAATATGTTCCTGTGATAACTGGAAAACTTCAGTGGGGGGATTGGTTTTGTGTAAATCCCACTTACGGCATTAGGACAGGAGTAAGCAGCTCCAGAAAGCAGCTGCCTTGCTGGTTTTGGTGTCTAAACACCATCTCAGAGTGAAATGATCAGCCCAGGTGTGAATTCCCTTCTGTCCAGCAGAGGTGTGCTCTGACACACACCTAAATATGGGAATGCAACCCCCTGGCTTCAATTTCTAACCCCAGGCTCGCTCAGGTTTGTGCAGCAACTGCTTCACTCTTTTTTTGGTGCCAAATTTTCCTTCAGCCTGAATGTTTTTTCTCCTTAGCTGACACTTCTTTCCTGAGGCAAACACTGCCAGGAACACTGAGCCACAACAGTTCAGTCACTGGAACATCAGTGGCAAAATTCCAGCTGGGATTCTCTCAGGCTTCTGATCTTCCTGGAGTCAGCCTGGACCATGGACTGCCCAGGCAGCAGGATGGATACAACCACCCTGGACATTTATTAGTCTTTTCTGGCCACTCTCAGTGGCCTGGAACCATCTTAGGAATATTTGACAAGTACAGATGTGTTTTATGAACGTCCTGAACAAGCCAACACCTCCTGCTGTTCAGGAGATGCACAGTCTGGTCTCTTGGCACGTTTGAATTTGGGTGACCAGCCCTTCACTGCAGCTTAGGTGATGTTTCAGCTGCTCTCTGTGACATGGGATGAACACCTCCCTCTCTCTGCTGGAAACATCTTTCCTGAGATAAATTAGGATGGCAGCTGCTTTTTTTTTTTAAGACTAACTCAGGTCCTTTTTCCTCTGCTGTCACCTGGAACCAACAAGCTTCCACCTGAAGTCTCCAAGTGCAGTGTCACTGTTAAAATTCATCCATTCCTCTCACTCAGGCCTCCTTCCAGGTCATCCAGCTCTTCCCACATCATCTCCTGCTCCCCCTCTGCAACAGCAACACAGTCCCTGCAGCCTGTGTCATCCCCAGATCCCACGAGCGAGCGCCTCGTTCTTTTCTGCCAAATTCATTAAGGAAAATATTTAATAAGATTGGTCCCAGGACTGGTTATTAAGGAACATGATGGAGTTTCTCTGGATTTACTCACAAGGAACAGACAGCAAATGTTGGCCCCAGATGGTATTTTGTTCAAAACAAAATAATGACTTCCATGTGTCTCATCCCTTCCCAAGCCGAGGTGCGTGGAGCACTTGCTGGTGGTCTGTGCAGGGCTGGCTCTTTCCAAAAAGTGCTGCCTCCTCCTCCTTCTTGCTCCCAGCTTCTAATTTCTACTCAATGAAGCAAAGCTTACACTAAGTGTTTCCCTGGTATCATTTTCATGTGTCAGGAACGCTGGGAGTTGCTGGGGTGGGACCACAAGTGACTGGAAAGGGGAGCTCACCTGTGGGATGAGTCCTGAGTTCAAGCAAATTTGGGGTCTAGGGAAATTTCTGAAGCATCAATGAGTGGCTGATGGTTATGGATCTGAACTCAGCTCATTGCCATTGCACCCAATGTGAAAACAGAACAAGTGACAAGGAAAATACACTGTTCTCATCACTACTGATCCACCTTGGAACTCCAGTGGTAGCAAAGAAAAGCCTAGAGGAAAGAAAATACAAGCCAGTGGTGAAGGGACAAGGAAAGCAGGGATGAGTTGCTAAAGCCAAATCAGAGCCCTCCTGCAGCTGCTGCAAGAGAGGGACGGAGAAAACACATTGGCAGCTTGTGGTGCTCCAAAATCAGAGCTCTGACACAGAACTGGGTGTGTGACTTCCACACAGGGGTAAAATCTATCTCACCTCACACAAGCATCCACATGAAAGAAGCCTCCAGGTGAGCTCAGCACCACAGGCTGCCTTTGGAGTCAGGGAGGAGAAGCAGAACGTGGTCCTGACCTTCCAGAGGTGTCCCCAGGAGGCTGAATTGCACCTCACAAGTGCCTGTTTCCCTCTTGCCCGGCAGAACACACCAGACCTTCACTCCAATACTTTAGGAGTTAAGTTTTAGGCAAATCCCAAAGCTTCAAAACTTTGTGTTAACCCAGCCTGGGGACAGTGGCTGGAGAAACACCACTCCCCCCCAGCTCAGAGAATATTAAACCTGGAGCAGACACTGAGTGGGAGGAAGGAGGTGCCTCAATGAACCCTTCAGGCCATGTGATCATTCAGTGCAAGTTAGAAGGAGAAAACTCTTCCCACTTGCAGCTTCCCCTCTGGACATTTTTAATCAGCTAATTTCTCCCAGGGCTACCCAGGCAGGCTGGAGTTTCTTCCCATCAGAAATAGGAAAGACCTGCCTGCTCCCTGAGTTTATCCAGCTGTGCAGTGAATAATGAGCACTGGGGCTTCAGCAAATTGTGGGGGCAGTGGGGTAAGGGAGGGAAGTGACTGCTCTGAATCATCCTGTGAGACTTGTTCTGGTATTTCTTATGGATGTGCATTTTCTATATTTATTTATGGATATATTTACATGATTATGGCATCTTTCTGCTGGATTCCCCTGGTGTGTTTTTCCCTTTGAGCAACAAACCCATAGGCAGGCATTTACTTTTTTTTTGGACCAGGACAAATGCAACCCTTTTTTTAGGATAACTGCACTGTATCTGGGAATAAATCAGAACCCTTCCTCCTTTACATGCAGTATGTGAGCTCTCAGCCCTCTGGAAGGATCTGTTCTGCACAAAATACAAATAACTCCCATTCCCATCTTAAGCTGCTCCAGAAGGCCAGTCTTAAATACAGGACTGGTCTTAGTGAGCCTCCCCTTCTTCACCAGGTTACACCCTCCCAGAACTGCATGGAAGAGCAGATGGTCTTTGCCAGAAGAACTCCAGAGCTCCCAACAACTTCCCAAACCACAAAGATCTCGTGAAATCAATTTGTGGAGAGAAAAGAGATTTCCCTCCTTCTTCATATCAGAAGGAACATCTCATGTTTCGCCCAGAGAATGGTACCACAACTCTTTCAAGGTCTGGCTTGAAAGCATTCAGGGAAAGCAGAAGATTTGAGGTGGCTGGAGACACTGCAGAATCACAGAATGGTTTGGGTGGGAAGGGACCCAAAGCTCATCCAGTGCCACCCAACTGTCCCAGGCTGCTCCAACCTGGCCTTGGACACTCCCAGGGATGGGGCAGCCACAGCTTCTCTGGGCAACCTGTGCCAGGGCCTCACCACCCTCAGAGGGAAGGATTTCTTCCCAATATCCCATCTCTCCCTGCCCTCTGGCAGTGGGAAGGCCATTCCCCCTTATCCTGCCTTGTCCCTCTCCAGCTCTCCTGGAACCCCTTTAGGCTCTGGATCTTTCTCTTTCCCCAGGCTGGAGTGACCAAACTGTACATTTTGAAGGACCCAACTGTGGGTAATAAGAGGGTCAGGTGAGCTGCCTTTTGGATGGTGTATCTGCTGCACTTCATTAAGGGCTCTCCTGACCTGTTCTTTGGTCTGCACAAAGTCCTGATTGCACAGATATCCCTGCAGAAACGGAGGTGTGAGGTCACACGTGTCCTCCGGGTGTTCTGCTGTATGAAAAGAAAACTTGCCGTGGTGTGAGATGTTTATGAGGTGATATCTGTACCTGGGAGACACAGAGGGAGGAAGAAAGCCAAAGTTCAATGCACTGGTAAGTAGCCTTAAAAGACTTGCCAAATGCATCTCAAAGGCACTGATGCAACGCCCCAAATTCCCCCTGTGTTTGCTCCAGGAGTTTCTAAAGTTGAGCACTCCCGTCTTTCAGTCTCTTTTTCGTGGTGGTTGTGTCACTCTTGTGTGAGGGGATCAGAAAAGGCAGTAGCCAAACTGCTGCAGGATCAGCACAGGCCAGGGAAAAGGTGAGGATGGAAGTACATGTTTTGTGTCTGGAGTCAGGTAACTGGCTTCCATCTCAGAGAAGAGACAAGGACAAGACACAGTTATGGATCCGCAGGGAAAAGGGAGGAAAGGAGAGGAACATCAGAGCTTCACCAACAAATAAAAGCTACTGGCTGTGAGATGAGCTAATCCCACCTGGGGGAATTCTGTTCTGATCAGCATCTGCTTCGGCTTGAGTCTCACTTTCACCAGTGTCTTCACTGGAGAGGCTTAAAAAAAAGCTGTCAGAGCGTGGGTGGGAGTCAGTGCTCAGCCCATGGGTGGGTGAGCCCAGAGCCAGGGCTCAGCTCCATGGCCTTGCCAAGGGAAAGAGCTGGGAATGTGCAGCTTTGGCTGGGGAATAGCTGCAGGAAGATGCTGGGAGTCGGGAGCTCCTGCCAGCCCTGGAGGTGTCAGTAAAACAAAGCTGTGCAAAGCTGGCAGCTGCAGATGGAGGCGCCCACAATGACACGGCTCTGACTTCAAAGGGGCCGAGCAACCAGCAGGTTTCATTTGGTTTGGCCTCTCTGCAATGAGGTAATAGGAACAAAGCACCCCAGAGTAATTTCCAAGAATATTGTTTGGTTTTCTTTGCCTTCTGTGCCTCAGTTTCTTCCCTAAGAAGAGAGGCTTGTTTGCCTTTCCCATGGGAGCACAGAGTGGAGCTGCATGTGAGAGCCTAAGACTTGCTTGGGTTGCCACACTTGGTTTTGCAGCTGGGACAGGAGAAAAGAGACATGGACACTTCAGGAAGATGAAAGGGAAGTTGGTTTGGTGCTGTAAATTCAGGATGTGGTTTGGTACAGGACTAACCCTGAGCCATGGATGACCTGAGAGAGTTGAGATTTCCAGCCTGACTTGGTGAGGATTGATTTGGGGGAAGATCTGGCTTCCAGTGTTTAAATAGGGTCACAAGAGGGGCTTTGGAGTGGTGGGACAAGGGGGAATGGCTTCACACAGCAGAGGACAGGATTGGATTTGAGACTGGGAAGAAATTCCTGGCTGGGAGGGTGGGCAGGCCCTGGCACAGGTTGGGCAGAGAAGCTGTGGCTGCCCCATCCCTGGAAGTGTCCAGTCTGGAAAAACTGGTGCAGTGAAAGGTGTCCCTGCCCATGGCAGGGGGTTGGAACTGGATGACATTTAAAGGTCCTTTCCCACCCAAAGCACTCTGGTCCTTTCCTGGCCAAAGGTGTGCTCCAAGTGTAGCTTTATGCACATTCCTGCCCTGAACTGGTGTGTTATGTATGACCTGTTGATAGACACGAGCAGGGAGCAAAGTTAATGCCAGAATGTGTTTGACCTTTCCTTTTTATTTCCTTTGCAATTTTTTTCTTCCTTCCCCCCCTCCCTCCTTTCATGAAATTCCATTTGCAATCAGATCCACCCAGGTCAAGTGAATGGCAAAGCCCAAGGTGTGACAGCTGCTGAAACCATCAGTCCTGTGAGTCCAGCCTGACTGCACAGACATCAGCTGGGACACAGTCACTCCACTACATCAGGGAGGTTTCCTTAGGAAATGAGGGGAAGGAATGAAATCACCCTTCCACCCCATTATTCACAAATACACAAGAGCAGAGATGGGGTTTTGGGGGGTCTGTCGGTGATATCTGGCTTTTTTTTTTTTTTTGCCATATTCCCCCCCCTTACTGTAAAAATTAAAAAGCCAGAAGGAAGACTTAAATAAAACCAACCAAAAGACAAACAAGCAAACCCAAAGCAACAGCTAAAGTCACTTGTTTCAAGGTGGGTTAACAACGTGAAAAGCTCATGCCAGAACATGTGTTATTAGCAATAAAAAAGTCCTTTATTTGTCTCTCTGGGGAATTTCTTTCACACTCACTTTTAAAAAAACTATCTTTATTTGTTTCCCTTCCCTCTCTCTCTCTCTCTCTTCTCTCTCTCTCTCACACACACAACCAGATCACTTAAATAAAGCAAAGTTTTATATTCATTCCAGGCAGGGATTCCTGCCAAAATCTGTGCCTCCTTCTTCTCCCCCCACTCATTTTCTTATATACAGACCAGTGATGAAAACACCAAAAAATCTGAAGCCTATGAGGTGACAGATGAACAAGATGTAGAGGCAAATTATCCAAATGGTGCTACAAAAGGAATGGCTTTTACTGGCAAAAGGGAACATATTTTTGCAAAGGCTACAGGAATTTTTCTGTTTCTGTTGGATTTTTCCAAGGCTGGAAATTTTAGTTTCATGAGGAGCCCCAGATCTGCATTTTAGATGTTCCAGGCAATTCTTTCCTTTCATTTGTTGCTTTCTTTGTTTGGGGGGGTTTATCAACAGTGAGGATTTGTGGCTCAGGGTTGTTTTTTTTTATGTGGGACTGTGACTGCCAGACATGGGATGGAGGTTGACACCACCCACAGCAGGGTGAGGAGAATTTTGGCTGCAAACTGTACCCAGAGGCAAAAAAAAAAGGAGAAAAAAAGGAGTCCTGGCTGTGCTAAATTGTCCCACACAGGTAGATTTTTCCCCTGCTCTCTGCTGTCCCATGAAGTTCTGCCCTAGTGACTGACGTGCCACATTTATCTTTTGGGGCCATCATTCTGCTTTCTGGTGGAAGATATTGAGTGCAACAGATCAGCCCAGGATTGCAAAATATCCTCATGGAAGTGCCCTAACAGGGATTTCTGGCCCATGCAGCAGGAAAAGTGATGCAGGGTTTGACACATCCACAGCAGAAAGTCAGCTCACGTTGCAGCAAACTCATTGACATCGCTGGACAGGATGTGCTGAAGCTTAAATTGATTGATTGCCAAGTCCTTGGGCTGAAGGAACAGTGAGCCAAGTGGCAGAAGTGATGCTTTCTGGCCCATTTCTGATCTCCATCAAAGAAAATGGCACTCAGGTTGTAGGAAGGCTAAGAGGAGACTGAGAGGTGAATGATTGAAATCAATGAGAACTCAGGAGAAGGTGCTGATTCCCAGCAAGGTGTGATCTGAAGCTGGAGATAAGAGCAAAAGGGAACATCTCTGAGGGCAGAGCACCCCAGACAAAGAGGAATCACAAGCCTGGATTTGCAAGGCAGGGGAGGAATGAAAATGCTGGAAGAGGCAACAGCAAATGTTCTTGACCCCTGCTCAGCTGACTCAGAGGGAATGTAAACCACCCAGAGGAGTGGTGATTGTGATCTTAGAATGCACTGAGAATTTTACTGAGGGGAACTGGGAAGAGTTGGAGGAGTTTGCAGTTGAAATCCATCCTTGGGAAGTCCCAGCAGGGATTAAAGGGCAGCGCAGGCCAGTGTGGGGGCTTGAAGGGAAGGTGAAGATTAGCAGAGGAAGAATAATTTGGAGGGCTCTGAGAAGAAGCAGGAGCGAGTTCAAAGGATAATTCAATAAACAAATAAAAAGAGAGACACCAGGGAAAGGCCAGAAATGCATGAAGGAGGAAATAATCCTGTGCTCCACACACCACTGAGGGAAACACATTGTTTAAGAGCATTTTAGGATGAGTGAAGGCAGATGGATGGAGCCTCTCAGTGTGCAGGGAACCTTCAGGGATCTCCTTGCAAAGCCCCGAGATTGCAAAGGGAAAAGTGGAGGATGATTGTCCCTGAGCTCATGTGCTGGCCAGACCCCAGAAGGCTTGTTTTTTGGGGGGATCCTAACTTTGGAAAGCCCCCCCCAGGTCAGATGTCAGCAGGGGATCCTCAGGATGCACCCAAAGCTCTGGGTAGCTCCCAGCACACGGGGTTTGGGCTCTGATTCCTTCAGAAGTTCATCAAGAAGATGTTCCCCCCTTAGTGCTTCTCATCACAAAGCCCTGGGCAAGGAGATCACAAGTCCTCAAGCATCACCTCATCTCAGAGCTGCCTTTTTCAGGAGGAAAGGATTCACTGAGGCACTTCTGGGGCTTGTGGTCCCAGGTCTGTCAGGTTTAGGGCTGTAATTTGGTGTCTGAACAACTCCAGGGGTTCCAACAGAAGGAGAACGAGCCTTTGTGGTACTTTCTGGTTTGTCAAGAAAATTAAAAAATAGTGAGAGGAGAAAGAGGAGTGAAGAACTGGAGGGCAAAAGAAATGATTTCCTTTTTTTAAACATTATTCAATTACTTTAGAAGTATTTTATGGGATTAAATGCTGCCCATCTCTGGTTCAGCTTTGTTCCTTTCTCTCTGAGAAATCAGAAAGCTGCTGGAGACCAAGAATGGAGGGGTGGCTTTTTCTGAGCTTTGCAGGTTTTTCTTTCTTAAACATCACATTTTTAGGATCATCACCAGGACCAGAATAATGTACCTGAGCAGATTGATGGGTTTAAACTCTCACTACAAAGCAATTTCTCCATCCCAAGTTTTTTTTTTTCAGGGCATTTCTCCAGCCCTCAGGGGTGGGATTGATCCCAACAGATTTCAGTCACACAGCAGGCAAATATTTTGTCCTGCACAGCTAAAGAGAGACCCTCACAACAGACAAAAATTAATCCAAATTTTTGTCCAAAAAAGATCTGGATAACTCAGGTGTTGATTCCTGACTTCTAGAGATGGTTGAAATCAGTGGGGAATTTATTCTTGTGATGCTGAAAAAAAGGAAGAGCAAGGAACTGAAATCTTTCTCCTGTTCAGCCAAGTAGAGATAAATTGAATTTTGACTTGATTACCACCTCAGGTATCTTGTAAAAGGGAATAAATTGCCAGGGGCTCTCAGGGAATGGAGAAAGAGCAAAGCAAATGTGAGCAGATGTTTCAGAGACAAGGCAGGACAAATGCAGATTCCAAAGCAGGGAAGAGTGGAAGTCTGTGCTGTGAGTGCTTGGAAAAACAATGAGAGGAAGTGGGAGATCTCTCTGGTGTCTTTGAAAACAGGCAGATTTCTTTCCTCAGGATGAGCTGCAGTCAAACACAGATTACTGGGATTAACAAACAGGTAAGTGGGTGACATTAAATAGCCTGCAATATACAGGTCAGATGAGCTAATAGTCCCTCCTGGAGTTACACTGTGGTCTCAAACTCTTTATTAATCTCAAACTGCTCTGTCTGCAGGCTTTTTGGCATGTTCCTGCTTTCAGATATTAGTCCAAGGCGTGTGGATTTGATTACAATTGCTGAAAGGGTGTCCAGAACCAGAGAGAGAGAGAGGCTTCAAACTGCATCACACAACAGAACAACCTCCTCCTCCTTTGCTCCAAAATACAAAATATTTCATTTATTTATTTAAATCTACAAACCCCAGAACTCAATCTCAAATCAATCACATTATTTGAGCTGTTTTCAGCAAATCCTTGGTGTGTGGCTGTAGTGCTGTTCCTACAGTGTTTCTGAAGCACAGAGATGTCCTGAAATCCCATCTTGCATTTTAAAGAGAAAACAGTTCTGGGGGAAGAAGCCTCAGATGAGAAGCCAGGAGTGATTGAAAAGATTTTCTGTCAACAAAAGCATCTTCTGGAAGTGCCATCAGTGGAAAGGCTGGTGGGAATCACTCATCACTCCAGCAGAAAGGGAGGCACAAAGAGCACAGGCTGCACTCAGCTGATGCTCCACAGAAACCAGAAAATAAAGGAAAAATCAAGGTGTGTCTTGTCCCAGAAACACCTCCTGAATCTTGTGTTGAGTTCATTGCTTCCCAGGCTGGGATGATGGGATTTTTTTGGATGGCTGTGCTGGATAACACTGGCAGGTGATGACATCAGCACCTGGAAATACAGGAGGAAGGAGAAGGGGAAGGAAAATCCATGCTGGCCTTGGAGACAAGGCAGGGCCTTTTGTCTCCAGCCTTAGGAAGCCCTGAGGTGAAAATATATCATCTGCAAAGGTGGTGTGGATGGGGAGTGGAGAAAGCAGAGGCATCTCTGTAAATGTGAGGATCCTGAGAGCTTTGGAGATCCGTGTGCTGCTTCCCATCACTTCAGAGACACAGCTGGGATGCCAGAGCTTGGCTTCACAAAAACAGAGGCAAAGGGGCTGCAAACTGAATTTTCTCTTCATTGGTTGGGGCAGAGGGGAGAGGATTTAGCAACCCCTGCCATGTCCCTCCACATCCAACCAGCTGAGTGACCCTTTGAGGGAAGGGAATGATGCCAACAAGAAAACA
>VYZS01090019.1:3399-16560 GCA_013400695.1 Neodrepanis coruscans | reverse complement strand
CTTCAAGAGCTGCCTTAAATTCCTCTTGGGGCTTCTCCTGACCTTCAGGCAAAGCTGAGAGTCAGATTTCTTTCCCCCCAGGCTACAACTGCATGTTCAGAACTCAGCTGCCCACTGGGGATCCCAGCACTCAGCTGGCCAGTGACTATTTTTGGAAAGGCATCTGGTCTTGACTTGGGGCCTGGAGATGATGAAGGACTCAGCACATCTTCAGATAAGCCACCCAAAGGCTTCTTGTGGAAAGGGAAACACGTCTTATCACCCTTCTCAACTTATCTGCTCTCTGCTTCCAGCAGTGGCCTCTGGTGACACTTCTGAAGGTTTGGAAGGGGACACAAAGGTGCTGCTGAAATTACTGAGGCAGGAGTGGAAGCAAGGACTGCACCCAAAATGTGCAACCCAGCCCTACCTGCCCCAGGGTTTCTGCTCTGGCTGCAAAGCAGGTGCCAAACTGGGCGTCCCCAGAGGTGATGAGTTCTGAGCCCAAGATGCAGAGCTCAGTTTGTGTGCAGGGATCACAGTTTGTGTCACATCCCCGGGGTTAAATCTCCTGCAGGCTGTTTTTGTTGACAGGCACTTGGGGCACACACCCAACCTTTTCTAAACACCCTGACAAGGAAAGGGGAAACCAAAAGCAAAAGCAAAGCGCAGTTTGAGCATAAAACATCTCCCTGAAATTAGCAGCGAGTGCTGAGCCAAGACTTAAATATCTGGGGACTGCAGCCAAGGCACTGAAACTACCAGCAACCAAAAGGGAAATGGGGAAAATGCTCTGGGTTTGGAGAGGTTTAGTTATTTATTTATTATTTTTTTTAGAGGAGAGGGCAAAACTCTTCTGTCAGTGCAGTGAGGGCTCAAAGCTGCACATGCACAACCTCCAGAACCAGCACTTGCTGCTGAGCTTGGACTCCACTGCAGCTGGTAAAGGGAATTTGGGATTTAGAGCCAGGCACATCCCATTGTAGTTGGGAAGTCTGTCCATCCTCCTGCCGGAAGATCAGAGAGAACAGTTTGGGTGGGGAGGGAGGTTTAAATGTCATCCAGTCCATCCCCCTGCCATGGGCAGGGACACCTTCCACTGACCCAGGTTGTTCCAAGGCCTGTCCAACATCCTTGGAAGTTTCCAGGGATGGGGCACCTCTCTAGGCAAGCTGTGCCAGTGTTCCATCATCATCATAAAAAAATCCACATCCAGTGGTGCAAACACAAAGACCTCCTAGAAAAGCACCGAGCCAAAAAAACAGGCAAAAGAAATAATTCCTGAAGTTTCCTCTGTGCTGAGAGAGATGGTTATAAATAACAAATGGCTTTGGACACGTTCTGCAAACCCATTAAGTCTTTTCTGTCAGCTCTCACCTGTTGTTATTTCCAATGTTTCCTCTTCCCAAGCCCAGGCAGGGCTTTTGCATCGAGGTGATAGAGTTGCTTTTGTTCAAGAACCAGACCAGTTCCCCCATCTTGCAACCAGGGCTTTGTCATAAATGACCAAACATCTGTTAAACTGAGCTGTGCTTCGTGACAGGGTGGTTGTGGGGTGGGGTTTTTTTGGTTTTTTTTTTCAGTTTTAAAGGGAAAAAACACACAAGAAAACTGAGCAGGATACACTCAGTGGGCAACTCAGTCCCACCAAGCCACTGCCTCCCTCCCCTCCTGTGACATGAGTGGGGGGAAAGTAAGAAAACCCCTGGGTTGGGATAAGTAGTTTAATAGATAAAGCAAACCAAAGAATTCATTCCCCCTTCCCATGGGCAGGCAGGTGTTCAGCCATTCCCAGGGCTCCCTCACATCTACTGGGGACTTGGGAATGTCTCCCCCTTCCTCCTTCTTCCCCCCCAGCTGACAGGGATGCCCTAAAATCTGGGATATGATGATCCATGTGGTCCTGGCTGTGTCCCCTCCCAGCCCCTCACTGATGGGATGAGGAGCAGAAAAGCCTCTGATGAAATCCTGCTTTGCAAGAATGAGAACATCCCATTGTTATCAACGCTGTTTCCAGCACAAATCCCAAATCCAGCCCCAGAATAGACACCAGAAAGCAAATTAGCTCTGTCCCAGCCAAACCCAGAGTGATTTACAGCTTGTCCCACACTTCAGTTCAGTGTTTGAAACAGAAAGAAGGAGGGGGAAAGGCTGAATTAATCTGTTCTTCTCCTGCTTTGCTCCAGGGGAAACATCCTCGTTTCAGCCCAGCTCTTAAGAGCACAGGCAAGAGTTATTAGAAAAAGCTGTTTGTCAGGACAGGTCAACGAGTGCTAATTGCTCAGAGCTGGAATATTCTTCTGATGATCCTGGGGTTTTGCAGCCACAGAGTCCCCACAGCTCCCAGGAAGGTTTTTAGCTGGTGAAACCCAAGACAGCCCTCAGGATTAAAGCACAACTTTGCAGCAGCTGAAAAAGTGGCTCAGCCCTGAATGCTCACAATTCTGAATCAGAAATATCTATGTATCTATGTGGATATATAGAATTAACTCTTTGCAGCCCAGTGCCATGGAAGTGAAGAGCAAAGCTACTGATTCCATGGGCAGCCCAGCAGAGTGAACTTGCTTTAACCCTGTTCCCAGACACTTGTGTTGAGGTTTTCACAGTTAAACCTCTGTCAGGTCTTTCCTGGGGGTCCTGGTGCAGCATCAGGGAACAGCCTGTGCTAAAACCCAACTTTGTCTTACCAAAAAAAACCCCACAAATAAACCTGTCTCGCCTCATCTTGCTAAAACTGGAAGTCTCCTCATCCTGCTTCAGGCAGAAAAAGCCTGGTTGATATTATTTGAATGTCAAAGCTTAGCTTTGACCTTGCCTCTTGCCCAAGTGTTTTACTTTCCTTCTGCAGAGGAAAAACCCCCCTGTGGACAGAAGGACCCCCCCAGCCCCCAGGCTCTGGCAGAAAATTATTGCAGAGAGGCCTTAAGTGGAATGAAAAGTGATGCAAAAACTGAGGGTTACACGTGCTGAGGTATCCAAGCAGCTTTGGGCAGCCAGGAACAGATCTGAGGGCAGCTCATAAACTTATCTGCATCAGATTAAATTGCCAAGCCTGCCCTCTCCCTGCTCCCTGCCCTCTCTCCCTCCCCAGCTCAGTTACACACACCCCCCCCAGCCAAATAAAGACAAATGCACGACAGAGCTCGTTGGAGTGATTGAAAATCAAGATGGAACAGCATATTTTTCATCAGTGTTATCCCAGGAAATAAAGATAAATTCCCCCACTTCATATTTTAACGTAGCTTATCATAATCACTGGTAATAGCAACCAAATGTTTGTCATTTGTTGGATGTTAAAGGGGGCTGGGGGAGCAGTTTCCTGGTTTTCAGGCTCTTGGAGTCTAATTTTCAATTGGTGTCAGGGGTCACTTCCACTTTATGTTGCATTTCTGATGAGTGGCTTTTGCTGGAATACCTGGCTTGGGCTTAATGACTGCAGGGAAGAGCAGGGCTGAGCCACTCAGAGGTGGTGCTGGAGGGGAAGGGGCCACTGGGCTGGGATTCATCACCCACCAAATGCAAACCTTCCTCCAAAGTGGCTCCTGACAAGGGATTTTTCCAGAGAGAAAAGGGACTTCTGGACATCCCATGGTCTGTCCCTGGCTCTGGCATCACCTGAAGTGTCTTTCCAGCTTCTCTGAACCCCATGGAGTTCAGGCTTGGGTTTGGTTGGTTGTTTTTAATCCCAATGTTCAGCATCAGAGTGTCCTCCAAGATTTTCCATATGCAAGCCAGAGGTTTATTTAATAATCCCCAAGGATCTGTCAGTGCTGTTCTGCTCTTTTCTGCTTCCCTGAGCCTCCTCAGAGGATTCTGATCAGTGAAATAAAAAGTGGGGAGAGAAGAACTTCATTAAAACCAAGTCATTTAAGTTTGCTTAGTCCTGTTTTGTGGAACAGCAAATATTGAAATTCTGACTCCTTATTAAGTGAAAAATTGAGGGGAACCTTTACCTTCTCACCCAAAACCTCTTCCTGGGCAAACTCCTTGAGGAGGAGGAGGGAGGAAGGTCCCAGAGATGGTGGTGAAGGTGTGAAGAAACACCTCCAGCCCTGGCATCTTCTGGGGTTCATCAAAAGTGGGGCTAAAGCACAAAGGGACCCCCCTGAAAAGCAGGGATTTGGGACACAGACTTCAGAGGACATGATACAAATTCTGTAAGGTTTGCTTGGGGGGTTTTTTGGGGGTCACAAATCTCCATTTCTTCAGAGACAGAAGAGATTCAGGGATTTCAGCAAGGACACTGGGATAGACCCAGGGTCAACCTCTTCTAGTCAGAAAGGTGGAGAGGAAAAGCTGAGAGTGGGAGCCTCTTCACCTGCTGCAGCTATTTTAGGTTATAAATCCATGTCCCCTGGAGCTGGAGTTCCCCCAGGACATTTGGGACACTGCAGATCAGCAAAGGGAAGTAAAACTCAGAGCACTTTTGTCTGCTCCAAAAGATAATGGAGCAGCAGCCCTGCCTGGGAGCTGAGGTCACCACTTGTTGGATTTATCCAAAGGAAAAACACTCCCTTTCGTAACCTTATTGTAGCTTTTTGACATCCAAACAAGCCCGAGGGAGCTCCACACCCCCTTGACTTCAGAGGAGCAGCAGCAGCAGAAGGGAAACCACCCAAAAACCCCTCACAGCTCTTCCTCCCTCTTGCCTTTCACTGGCTGGATAAAATTTACTGCCAGCCTCGCTGTGCCACGTGCACTTTGCAACAGCACTGAAAATGTCCCTCCAATAAATCCACAAATCACACAGAGAGGGGCCACACAAACCCTCTGTGTCTAATTAAGCAGCAGATTTATGGACAGTGCTCCTTGCCCCAACACCCAGATGCTGCTGCTGCAGCATCACCAAGGGCTCAGAGAGCCCAAGTGTGAGCAGACTCTCCCCAGGGGATGGCACATTCCAGATGTTTGTTGGCCAGACTTGCATGGCCAGGCCCACAGAGGCCTTTCTGGGGCTCTAACCTCTTGTTTAGGCACCTGATCTCTTCCTCATTCCTGCAGTAAATTAAGCCCTGAAACAGAAGCTGTGCAGTGACATTTGTAAATGTGGGACCTGCTGGGGGTTGTGGGGGGGGCTGATGAGGTGGGAAGAGAGCAGGCACCACACTCTAATCCTGGGGGCTTTCCTGACCATTGGTTTATTTTTTTCCAGAACAAATCTCCAGGTGGGAATGGGGGGTGATGCTGGAGGACATCACACCACTCCCCTCCTGTCCCCTTCCTCCAGCTCCATGTGCTGTTGGATCCCACCTGAAGCCAGAGCTGTTAGTGAGCATTGCAGGGGTGAGATATACTCACATCTGGCAAAGACACAGGGGTGTGAACTGCAGAGACAGAGCTAAATGAAGCTATTTGTTAGAAAATAAACCAAAGGCAAGCTGTGTGAAAAGCAGTTTGGCTGGATCTGCAATAAAATCCCCTGTAATACTAAACTCGGGGTGGCTTAAAGTCACTGACACTGCACCTCTTTGCAGGCAGTTTGACTTAATATTTCTGCTAAACAGCACCCAAAGCCTCCCATGCTGCAACCAAATCCCCCATTTTTCACCTTTCTTTCTGGGATAAGGCTCAGGATGTGTCCTGCCAGGGATACCCAGAGAGCCAGGAGAGCAGCCTGCTATTGTTATTACCCAAAGAGTTCCACACCACCTAAAATAAAAACAGGGCATGAAGGAGGAACCTGCAGTGGCTCCAGGGCAGGCCAAGAGGGGGAAGTGTTTTATTCCCTCCCCAACCTCGACACCAAGTTGACAGTGAGTCTCCCAACCCAGTTTTGGGAGAGCCAAGGGTGCACTCCTTGTGGAACCAGAGGGTTTTGGCTTTGGGCAAATTTGTGAAGGGAGGTCACCAGGCTGGAAAGGAGAAGGGAATAAGTGGATTTGACATGGGTTTTTTTGGAAGAGAAGGGATAGAAGGAATGTCAGGGGGATGAGGAGCTGGACACTGCTGGGGAGGGATCCCAAAATCTTTTTTGGGGTCAATGTGGAAGACTGTTCCACTTCTGAGGGTGCTGGGTTTAGAGTTACAGACTCTGTCCTATTTTCTTGGCCCCTGGCAGACCATGGCTGTGCCCATCTCCATGAGCAGCAGGCCTTGGGGACATCCCCCACAGGACATGCCCAGCCCTCTCTGAGCTCTGCTCTTTGAGGCAGAGCATTAATTCAGTCCTGATGCCAGAGCAGGTCTTGTTTCGCTGAGCAGAAAGACAGCCCAGTGATGAGATTCCTTTTGAATCCCAGGCTGTAATTTTGGGGCTCCTGAGCTCAGAGCAGCTGCCCTGTCATTCTGCAGCAGGACCTCGAGCCAGGGCTGTGGAGGTCAGAGGAAAGAAGAGAGCAGGAGAGCAGCAGATGATTCATTCTCTCAGTCACTCAGGCCTCAGGAGCAAGAGCTATCTCAATCTTCAGCGTGGAGGCTGTTGATGAATGGGTTTATTACCACTGGTAATTCAAACCATGTGCAGGGTTTGCCATGTTTGTCTCCTTGCCCTGAGCTGTGGGAGTTCTGCTTGGAAGAGACTTTCCCCATTCCCCTGCAGTGAAGGGATGGCTGAAGCTGTACAACATGACAGAGGGCTCTCCTTGTCCCCTTTCCAAAAAGCTCTCACTGACTTGGGGTGCATTTCTCTTCCATCCCACTTCTTTTAAATTTTTATTCCCCTTTCTTGCTTCTTAAGACACTGCCAGACATCTTAAACCCATTTAAAAAGACATGTTCTCCTCAGCAATCCATTATCTAAGGCTCCCATCATCAGACACTGCCAGATTGATGGCATGGCTTGCACAGGGCCCCCAGGATGGGCTGGGCTGGGCTGAAAACACAGCACAAAGCCCATCCTCTGTGCTTCCACCTTTATTGCAAACTGGGAATGGGCTGAGTCAGGTGGAGGGCACCAGCAAGATGCTCCAGTTACACACTGGGAGAACTGGGGAGGTGGAAAGTAAAGGAGGGAGTGGAGAGGCTTCTCCAAAGGAGATGGAACTGTGCTGTCCCTGCTGATGGTTCTCAGCAGCCTGGGAGCATCTGGAGGGTCCTGCTTTATTAAAACAGGGCTCACCTCGGAGAGAGGAGCAGCCTGAAAGCTGAGCCCTCACACACCTCGCAGGGGCTGGAATTTAGGGCTGGAATTTAGGGCTGGATGCAAAGGGGAGCAGGGAAAGGTGTGGTGTCAGGAGGGGAAGGAGGAGGATTCCTCAAGGCAAGTCCTGCTGCTCCTGTTACCAGGGGGGGTGTTCCCTTGCTGGGCTGTTCAGCAGCACGTGTTTCTGCAGGAAACACACACATCCAAGGGTGAAATATATGTCCTGAGTGTGGGTTCTCCCACAGGAATTTCCACCTCTGTCCCAGAGCAAAGGCCATGTTTTCCCCCAAATTTGTGGTCACTGGAAAAAGCTTCCGAACCATAATGGCTGAAAAACGAAGAGTTCAATGGCAAGTTTAATTTATTTTACTGTGGAATCTCATGATTTCCAGGTAAAAGTTGGATTTTGAGGTGGGTGAGACAGTTCTTCAGGCACTTACACAGTCTGGAAAGGGATAAAAGCAAATTGCTTGAACAATTTTAGCTGATATTCAGGTATTGTGACTCCACTGACCCTACAAAGACATTGGGAAGCTTTTTGCAAAGTTTTCTGCATCTGGAGAAGTCCCAGAAGCATTTGATAATCAACTACCCTTTATTTCATGAGCTTGATGGAATTGCAGTGGTTAAAAAACACAGCTAAATACCTGGAGTAGGCAAGGGCTCAGCCCTGCTCTGGAATCATCCCCAACTCACCAGAGGACTCAAACAAAAGTTTCTTGTGCTCCCCAATCCCTGTCAGCACACAGTGTAGGAAATACTTGTGACACAGGTTGGAAAACCTGGAGAAACAATGGGTCAAACCACTGCCAAATGACACAAAATTTGTAACAAGGATGAAAGATGTGGGAGCCTGAAAGAAAAGGCTCAAGTCACTGACCAACAGTCAGGTTTCTCTCTGGCCTCTGCAGATTTTAGTATTGATCCCCAGCATGTAAAATTTGTAAAGAAGGTTTTTGAAGTACAAACTACAGGTGAAGAAGGCGAGGACAGGGTTTTTTTCCCCGAATTTGGCTGAAATTCTCTCTGGTTTTGTCCCTATTGGGTCAAGGGTGCTCCTGACCTCAGTTGGCTACTTGAGTTTGGATAAAATGAAACCTAAAATCCATAGATCTAAACCAAGGAGGAGTGGGAGCAGAGCAGAGGAGGTGGAAGTGGTCACTGCCTGGCTGGAGGATGTGGGGTTGGAATGGCAGGACAGAGAGATGGTACTACCTGGAAATCCAGGGACAGAGGGCTCAGACAGAAATGCAGCTGAATCCCAGCCCCCAGATTTTTTTGGGGGGAACAGATGGACTCCCAGGACCACAGCAGAAAGCAAGAGGTGCCTCACCCTGGCCAAATGTGCTCGAGGATATTTGAGGTCTGGTGAGCAGATGTGGTTGCACAGGCAAGCAAATGCTGGCCAAGCAACAAACAGAGACAAGGAAAATATACAGAATCCCCAGGGGATTTGGGAACAAACCAGGAAAGGCCCTTTTCATCACAAACCACACAAACTACCTCATCGCTGCAGACAAGTGCTCAGGCCCAGAGGAGAATAATTTTTTGGGGGCTCTTCCAGGGCCAGGCTGTTTTTTTGGCTGTGGGAGTGACTCCCATACACTGAGATATAAAAGGTAGAGAGGCAAAAGTGTGCTTTGAAGCCACAAGAATATTTGCCTGCAGATGGAAGAGATTACAGAGCCACTGAGGCTCCAGCAGAGGGACACAGGAGGGAGATGGGCCATGAGCTCTCAGCAGCCACAGAAATATCTGCAAAACACCCCCAGAAGAAAGAGATTCTGGAGAGTTTCCTGTTCTAAAAGCAAAGGTCAGCCCCAGTTCACTCTGAGAATAGCCAAGGTCTTTGATTCAAGGGGTGAGATGTCTGGTCCAGCCCATTGTTAGGGTTTCTCTCTGTCTTTTCCTGCTCTGTGGGCACCTATATATCCCCATACCTTAACTATAGACAAGGTACAGCCAGAGAAACCTCTCTGAGCTCCACATTTAGTCCTGGAATTCTCCAAACCCAATCATTATTTGGCTGATCCTCCTCCCAAAGGTGTTGCTGTGCAACATAAACAGAGATATTGGGTGAAATATGAAACAGGGGAAGAGATTTATTACTGTCACCTCTTTGGATTTTCAGTTTTTCTCTTAAAAAAAATACCCCAAACCAACAAAACAACCCCAAAACCCCACGGAAAAGGGGAGTTTAGCAAAGGTATCATGAGCCCAGGGGGAGGTAGAGGATGATCTGCTGCTGCTTAAAGCAGTTTGGGGAATGGAGAGCCCCCTAATTGTGGTCAAATGGGGAAGGGCTGCAATGGGAAAAGGTGGAAAAAGGAAAGGGGTAGGTCTGACTGTTGAAACTCCCTGTTTCTGCTTGAACTCTGGCATCTGGTAGAGCAGATTTGCTGGAGGGTGAGTGAAGAGGGTTATGGTACAAAAGAAGAGGGGAAAATGTATGGGCTGGGAGTAATTTCTTTCAATGTTTTAAGATTGAGGAGATTTGACAGATTCCTTCCCTGACTTTCCTGATGCCAAGTGCAGGTTTTTGGAGGCTGGGGTGGAAAAACAGTCCAACTCTCTGTCTGCTTTTTGGACCCTGGAAGATGCATCTGTCTGCCTGAATGTCAGTCATGGCCTTTAGATCTAAACAACATTTCCCCATCCAGCCTGAGGTGCCCCAGGACACAGATCAGCTGCAAAGGCACTGAAAGCTGCATGGCACTGAAAAAATACCCCTTTTCCCTTCCAATCTGTCAGATTGATGGGCCAGAAAAGATTGAATCCACCAGGCCTGGCTCTGTGTGTGTGTTCAGTGGTCATGGAACACAGAGCACATTTGGGTCTCACCTGGTCTGACTTTGGTGGAACAAGGGGTGAAACTGTTTCCTACCTGCTGCTCATTTATTAATTTTGGGGCAGAGAACTCTTCCTGAGTTATCCTCCTTCCCCTGGTTGTTTTTGTGTAGCTGGACTTTATAAAACAAGGCTTTATCAAGGTTTTATGGGGCTTATGGGGCGTTCCTGCCAGGTAGAAGGGGCTGTCCCCAAATGATTCCATACCAAATTCAACACTTTGTGCAGCCCCATGGAGTGCAGTATTTTGAAAGAGCATCTGGCAAAAATAAAAGGACCCACTCAGTTCTGATTTTATAAAAAAACAGCAGTGACTCTCTTGAATGTCTCCCTCCATTCCCAAAAAAGTCCCTGCTGGCCTGTGGCTGTTGGTGTGACCATATTAGGCTGGAGCTGGCAGTGACACCACTGGGTGATGACACCCTGCCTTCTGTGACAAAAACCCCTTCCCTCACTTCAGATAACAACAGTGGGTTGGGTTGGGTTTTTTTTTATTATTTTTTTATGAATAAGCAAATTTCCAGAGGCCAAGAGGCCACGAGCTCAGGCTCAGCTCCTTGGGGATGCAGGAATTCATGTTAAATGGGATCCAAACCCTGGCTGTTCATGTAAATGAAGCAGTTGCTGCTCTAAGTGCCTGGAGATGTCCAGGCTTGTCAAATATTAATAGTTTTAAGTAAGTGATGACCCTTGTGTGACTTGGGTAAGCCTTGTCCAAACCCTTACATGTTTCAGAATCATTCAGGCCTTGATCTGACATCCACTAATTGGAAGAGTCTTTCTGGCAGACTAAATATTTGCAGATTCCCTTTCCCTGGTGGTGCTGGAGTCTCAGCTCTGACATCCTCCTGGCACTGGGTCCTGGGTACCATCCCCAGGGAGGGGGATACTGGCCTTGGACACTCTCTGGATTCGATTAACATCAGCTCTTCTGGCATCTGTCCCAGTCTGCCTCTCCTCTCGTTCATTTTTCCATTATCCTTCCTCTTGTCTCAAATAAAAGGAGTATCTTTTTATCAGAATCAGATTTGGAGGGAGACTGAGCACGTCAGGAGTCACTTAAAAGATTCAAGGCAATGCTGAGCTCGTTTTTCAGGGCTACTTCTCTTCCCACAGGGAGGTTTTTTTGAGACTTAACTGTGGCAGGGACTCCAGGGGAAAGGAGCTGCCAGCCACAGCTTTGGGTTGAGGTGGTCACCTCCATGGGAAGGTGCTACTGGAAGGACAGAGATGTGCTGAGACTCAAAATAATTGCCTAATTCCCCATTTTGCCTTTCTAGCTTTTGCTGCCTCAGCTCCCTGGATGAAAACCAGAATGAATCCATCTTTATTTTTTCCAGCCTTTCATCTGCACTTCTTGCTGTGTGTCTATGGGTTTTCCCCTCTATAATAATGCAGGAAAGGCTGCACCTTTGAGAAGATGCAGGAACTCATGGAAAGAATGACTTATTTTGATGTTGCCCTCATTTTGTCCCAGGACCTTGGAAGACACTTCTTTTCCATCCTCCTTCCCTTGCTGGCCCTTTTTCTCCAGGCAGCACCTGAGGAAATGATGGCAAATGGTGGGATTTTGGAGTTTGTGCAGGGTTTTGCTGATCCTTGTGGGTGCAACCCTTTCTTCAGGGCTGGAAGGAGTGGCACAACCCCTGGAAGCCCTGAGTTGAGCTCCAGCAGAACACACACCTTCCCCTCCAACCTGGCCTGAGCCCAGTGACCTGGATTTGTTCAGAGGACCTTTTCCTGAAGGGCCAACACTTTCACCATTCCTTGACAGATTGCCCCAGGCTGTCAACCTCCCCTTTCCATTTACAAGGCTCACTTGCTCATAACCAATGTTTTTTTGGCTCCAGCTCCCAGCTGTTGGCTCTGGCTATTTTTTTTTTTTCCCTTTGAGCAGAGCCCTTTATTATCCCCCTGTGCTAAGCTAATATGATTGTAGCTCTTGCTGGAAGTGTGGAAGTGGTTTTTTTTCCCTCTGAACTTGTGACAGCTCTTACCCCATATCTCTGCTCAATTAAGAGGCTTCTCAGAAGCAGCAGAGCAGGGTAGGCTGGGAGCAGCAGAGCCCAGAATTTGGCAGAGGAGATGTCCTCTGTTCCCAGAGCTCTGTTCCCCAGCAATGAACTCTCACAGTCAGGTTGCTTTCTCAGGAGTCAAGAGTGCAAATGTTGGATTCCCTGCTCAGGAACACATTTCAACATGGGCCTTAAGGAGGACTCTGAATGTAGAAAGTCCTTCTCCAAGTCTTTTGAAGTCCCAATCCATCAGCTCAGTGACATCCCAGACAACCTGGCAGTTTTAGGATGGTCACATGGGGTGGGAGATGCTTCCAGGGGGGATTTCTGAGCACCAGGAGCCCCGTGGTTCCACCTCAGACACTGCCTGGCACCCCTGTCCTGTCCTGTCCTGGGGACACCCTCCCTCTCAGCTGCACCTCCAGTGTCATCCAAAACCTTCTGAAGAGAAAAACACCTTTTTTTGTCACATTCAAAAGGCTTCCAGTGTGTCCAAGGGCTTCCCACCCTCATGGCCTGGCTGGATGTGTGTCTCCAGCCAAACCTTGTCCCCTCAGCAGAGCAGGGGGGTGGCTGATGCTGCTCAGGACTGAAGGTTTTTGGGAGCCCAACGCCAGCTCTGCACCCTCCTGTCTCCTGTCGTGCTCCCACAGACACCCAGAGGTGCATCCAGAGCCTTGTGCACCTCCTGACTTTTCTTCAACAAGCAGAAAACACACAAAAATATATTAAAAAAAAAAAGTGGGAACCTCTGGTCTAATCTGCAGGGAGAGAATTCCTGAATTAATAAGTCACCCACATCTAATTCACCTCCCTGTCCTCACCAGCAATGACTCCCTCTTTGCCTCTAACAAAAGCAATAAAACCCTCAAAAATTAAAATAGAAAATTCCTGAACAATGGTGTTGTTTTTTTTTTTTTAATTCCCTCTCTAATTTTTCTTTTTTTTTTTTTTTTTGCTCCTAACATCAGTAAGTGATGGTGGTGGTGGGGGGGACTTCCACACTCTTAAAATTAAAGCAATCCAGACAAACAATATGTCCTGCTTCCTGCTGCAATTATTCCTCATGTTTGGCCTCAGATCAGAGGCAGCCACGATCTCTATAAATACGACAGGGAGTCCTTTCCAACAGAAAACGCCTCCCGAATCATGTCAGGAATTTATGAGGCTGAGAATGGGCCAAGATGGAAATATGGTCTGCATCAAATGGCATTGCAGAGGTGGCTCTGATCAGCTTGG
>VYZS01090009.1:22721-40002 GCA_013400695.1 Neodrepanis coruscans | reverse complement strand
ATGTTCTCATATTTTTACTCAAAGATTAGATAAAATATAGCTATAAGCAGTTTTTTCTAAAAATCTATACTATAAGGTCAGAAAAAATATGTAAATGTTCATAGTGTTGTTTAAAGTGAAACTATACTGCTGTAGTTAGTTAAGAGACATGCCAGAACAAGATTGAACAATTTACTTCATTCAATTCATTCCAGAGATTGCAAAGTATGCTGTCAAATAACTTGGGCCTGATATAGCTTGACCTCATTTTAGTTACTACAACTTGGCATCCATTGTCCTCTAAAGAAAGAACCCTAGAAATATGCTATTGGGAACTACCCTTGTAAATTAAATCATTTCAGGTCAATCGCTCTGCACACATTTAGACATAATTCTCCAGATGCTTAGTTCAAGCCATCTCACCGCATGCTCTACCCACCTGCTAAGCAGTACATTTTTCTAAGAGACAGTCCTCACAGCCTTACAGTAATAAAACACATAATAAAGATGTTCTTGAGCACTGAATTTAATAGGACAAAAATATTCATGGAGACTAACCATATTGATTACTGCATCATTCTCCCACACAGGGAGCATAAGAAACCAGAAGCTCCAGAAAGAGCAAAGAAGGGGGAATAGAGTGAGTTTTGAAGCAGGACTGTTAGGAGGGCAGCAAAACAGGCAGATGTAAAGGATAAATTCTGGCAACAAGGCCAAATCCTCTGTAAAAATATCGTAAACAATACAACACTAGTTATGTTTCTTTCTCACGGATATTGTAGAGAATGCATCNTCTAGTGTGGATATTTTCTGCTAAGATATGGTGGTTACTTTGCTCTGGTATAGGAATTTTTGTTGTTAAGTGGCTTTGCACCTGTGTACGATTTCTGCTGGTAGGTAGCCTGTGCACTATATATATATATATAAAAAATACAGTCTGAGTGTATTTTCGTAGTTAAAATATTCTCGAAGAAAATTTGAACCCTCTTAAATTGTCACAAGTTGGTATTAATGTACGTGTTATTTTATGAACTATTTGAGTCAGTCCATAGTATTGTGGTGCTGATAGTTCTCATCAACAGCAAAATAACACTTGGGGGGGAACTTGCTGAGGGGCCTCACTCTTTCTCTTGCTATTTAAGTGAAGTCCTTGAAAAAGGTATCAGACACCCAACCCAAATTCAGTGAATCTGTTAGTGAAGGGTCTCACTTAAGGAGGCACTAACAGACTGTTTTGGACATTAAAGACCTTTGCTCTCCTTGGGGGAGGGACACTGATAGCCCAAGAAATATAGTAATACCAACAGGGCAGAAATTCTGCTTTTCTGTTCCTCTTCACGTGACATCCATTGTCATAACAGGATGCACACACACATTGGAAGCATACTGGATCACAATGTTAATTTAAGTTGATCTACTTCTGACAGAATTGCGTGTGATAGGAACATGTAGACTGTGGTTTGAAATTATTTTTATTACAAATATTTTCAAGGATAAAACTTACTTCTTCATTCTTAATTGCTTTCAAAGTCAAATAGTACAAAACTCCTGCCCCTTTACCCCCATTTTCACCACACTCGCCTGAAACATGTAGAGTGCTAACCATACGGGCGTGGGGTTGTTCATCACTATTTAATTTATCAGTTTCCCTCTACATCCCTTAATTACTTGCCCACTATTTTATAACTGGTCCACCTTCTCCCTTTAGCTGGCAAATCTGCCTTGACTTGCAAGGCAACAGGGCAGCTACTGGTAGAAGTGATCAGCTCAAATACCTGGATCACCTGGGAACATGTGTCTTCAGAAAGAATCTTCATTTTCCCAATATTAACAATTTCTTCTAGCAATGGCAACACTGGAGTAGACAAAGGTGGGAAGAAAAAGGTGAGAAGGTAGGGGAGCCCAGGCCCTGTTACCCTTTGAAAATACTCTTCTGTAGCTGGTGAGGAAAAGAATAAAAAGAAAGAAGATATGAGAATATGTTCATGCAGAAGTCTACTTCAGAAAGGGAAGAGATTAAAAATCCTGTCTAAAGTATTACCTCATGAGATATGTTATTCTCAAATACATCCAACTCAGGCATCAGATTCATATAGTGCTGCTACAAAATAGTTTAAATAGTGGCTAGATTTGTATGTCCCTCATATGTTCTTTTTGTTTAAGTTGTTTTCTGATCTACTTCTGCCACCCAGTGGATAGCTTATATGAAAACTTGCCTTTGTATTTATTTTAAAAGATGTTCTGGAAAACAGGTCCTTGTCTATGTGATTCTAAGCAGGTAGTTAATACCAGGGTCTCAGTAAGCAGTTAAATACTCTGTAACATAAAATTCAGGGGTTTCGGTGTGTTTTTTAATATCATAGTAGTGTCTTCCCTCCCCACCTCCAATGCGATTCTTTTATTCCTCAATTTCACAACTTTGATAGAGAGATTAAAATACTTTTTTCCATAAAATGCATTGTCAAACAAAACAGCAGCTCAAGTATCATAAGATAAGAATGCCTTAGACACAGCTTTCAGGTCTGTTGTTGACTTCAATGTGTGTTTCCAAGTAGTGTTATCTACTATGTGCTTTGTGTAAATAACAGAAAAGCTACTCCTACACTGTGTTAAAATAAATATAATGAGTTTTGAACTGGGCCTTTCCTAACTTTTGGAACTTTTAGTTTCCAACATGGAAAATATTCCTATGAAAGCCATTTTGCATTAAAGTTGAAATTAACTTAATCTTCTATCTAAAACGCTTCTTGAAACTTAAAAAAAAATCACAAAAATCAATTGAATGATTCTAGCTGTTACTTTATCTTCCACCACAGATAACAGATTTAAAACATTATAAAGAGACTCTGAGCAAGGTCAGCCTCTGAAAACATCACCTAGCTCAGCAAATCTCAATGTGACTAACCATAACTAGAACTCAGATGCAAACTCATAGTAAATCTCTTTTTTATCCACACATTACACGTTCAGAGGCCAGTCTATGGGCTGAACTTTTCTCCACTAAGAGGGAAAAATTAAGATATTAAAACTACTGTTAAACTAAAGTATAAATACATATTGCTTTCACCGTGCCTGTCTTGGGGCTGGCTGGTATTGCCTCTGTCGTAAGAGCTTCTAGTAGCTTTTCACAGAAGTCATCCCTGTTGACCGGACAATATCAAATCCTGGCCATCCAAACCCAGTAAATATATATTTGTTTTCCCTGCAGGTAAACAAACTCCCTTGGTTCCTGTAGAAGGAAATGGAAAACTCACTTTGGCTTTAGTTCACTGAGAACAAAATCAAGTATGACATTACAACAAAGAAAACCCTTCATGTTCCATACCCCTCAGTGCTTCAGATAAATTTATATTTGCGAAATGGGACTATTTTTCTCTCCCAGTACACTTACCTTCTTACCCAGGGTATCCAAGGTTTATATCCTGACATCCTGGATAAACCACCAGCATGTTTCTGCAGAGGGGGCAGCTGCTGGCACATTTCACATGCTGTCTGAAAAAGCTGAAGTTTGTTCCAAGAAAATTCTTTCACACACTTCTAATTATATGGATTTCTAGAAAATGTAGTCCCTATAATAATTAAGAAGATTTAGAAACATTAGGAAAATAAAGTTGAAATAGCTTCATCAGAAAACCCTACCAAAATGCCATCTAAATTTCCTGTAATTATCTGGTTAACAATGTTTGGCTGTACTGCCCTCTTCTAGTGTCCAGCTAAGGGTAAAATTATGTTTATAGTCAAAAATCCAAGGGTGGTTATTTTTAAACATGACTTTTACAAAAATAAGAAAAAAAATAAGTACAAGAAAATGTCTGTGATCTTATCAGATTCGTTTAACTTCCTTGTAAAGTTAAATTCAAATGCCAGAAATCTTCCCTAATGCATTTTCACTGGCCTGAGGAATACATTTTTGCAAGTTTTACTCCTTTTCTGCTCCTTCTGATGTGTTCATTATCATGATTTCCTGATGTATCAGCTCAATTTCATCTATCTTCTCCTCACTTTAAACTATTAGGTACTTTTTATGATATTTTGGCTCAAAAAGAATATCACATCCCATAAGTAGTCCCCTGGATGGAGCGGTTGTAGGCAGGCCTCTGGCTTGAGAAGCACCCTTCTTCCCGGGGTGGCCTTGGCATCCAGTCTTCCTTGTCCTGCTTTATCCATAACACCTTCAAGCTTGTGCAGTTCTTTTGTCTCCTTTCCTAAAAAAATAACTCGTTTTTAATGGTACTATGTAAATTATGGCTTACCATAACACCATCGGAGCAGTTATCTAACTCTTCCTCACTTTATTCAATTTTTTTTGCAAGGTGTTCAGGAGAGATGAATGCAGCAAGATTACAGAGAAGGGAAAAAATGGAGCAAAACCATTACTAAACTTGCAGTTCCTTCAATGCCTTTTTCTCCCTTAAAGATGAAATATCAATGTTGGTATTGCATCTAATTTGAAAACACAGTTACTTCCCACTGGTTTACCTATGAGTACGTGTAATCAGTATTTTACAGTTTATTAGTATCTTCATTGGGATCCAAGCAACCTGCAAATTTTCTATCACAATGATGAAGGTAGTGGAGGATCACTGATATTTTGTTGAGAACATTTTGCTATACAAAATGAAAAATATAATAAATATGTGTGTTTGGCAACAAAACACAGGCGAACAGCAAGTGTGGAAAGCTAGTAAAAACTATAAATACGAAAACAGTTAAAACACTATGTTGAGTTTAAATTAATTACAAGCATGCATAGGAAACTATCTTTTCATTGCTTTTAGCAAATATACCTGGAATTTTCCCTAAAGCTAGAATAAAAATTCTTGCATAGAAAACAATTAAAATAGCATTCCATAAATGCTATTTTCTATTTTTTAAAAAAATCTTGATTATTTCAATTATTTCCACCTCAGATTGTGTGCTTCTTCTTTCTGATACTCATTAAGATAATGGTCCTGATGGCTTTTGTTCACTAAGATTTTTGAAAACATTACATTTTTCTTAACATCTTGATATATAATTTTTTATTGGTAAATTTAAATTGTAAATGTCATGGCATTTTAATTTGTACTATATTTATATATTTATTTCTATTATTCAATACATATGCTTTCATTTGATATATTTATACCTATGACACATATGAGAAAATCTGGTCACAAAACTTATTCTTAATTCGTAGGTGAATGTCAGAGAACAAGAATTCTTGAGTTCTTGTCTATAGGTTTTAGGACACCACATTTCAAAGAAGAGTGGTGAAGATGGGCATTATTGGACTAAAAATTGAATTGAACAGACTGTTAGGTATTCAGGATTGTATTATTCAAAACTGAGAGGTATCATTCAGCCTCAGCCAAAATATTTGCGCTCTAGATTAGGTTTTTACAGCTGTGTGTATATCACCAGATCAAGAAAATAATCCTCTCCACAACTCTTTTGACCCCAGTTTTAAACTTACTTTTTGAGTTTTACCTTAGTGCACTGTCAGAAATCCCAGAAGCTTGCTGCCTACAAGTGTGTGCACACTGACAGCATGGGATAGGTGGTCAGTTCCAACAGTATGTTACTCACTCAATTACCAGGTTTTCTGAAGGTAAAAAAAAAATAGAGACCTTTGCAAAGTGAAGAGAACTGAAGCTCTCTGAACCTCTGTTCAATTCTCATCATCGTAAGGCAAATGATAGTTTTTCTAGTAATTTACAGTTATGTTTTGCTTGATTCCTACATCTATCTGTTCAGCTATCTATCTGAGAGGAGTCAGAAGATTTTTCTCGTCTTAGGGAAGAACAAATAGGACGGGAAAAAATCACAACCCTTCTGTATTGTGTACCATTTCTGCTCCACAGAAGCTTTTAACACCCTAACAGAGGAGGGAATGATTAATTGTGGGTGTAAGAGTTCTGGAGGACCTCAGTCACAGCCAGCACTGACTTACTCTTTGCCAGACACCATTATGAGCAGTGGCAATGAGTCCTCTCAGCTTTCCCATGCTTCAGGGAGCACAGTGTTTGCAGAAGAATACATGCACATTGTGGTAGGGGTTGTTCACCAATAGTACAAAGTAATCACAGCAGTACTGAAATATTTCTCCACAAGAAGGCAGAATTAAAGAAAAAATGTCTTCAATATTGTCCTCTGTATTTTATGGTGTTTTTTTCCCTACATTCAGATGCATTTACATTAGAGATTGTGGTGGTTTTACCACAAATTCAGTGATTTTTGGAGCAGAGACTCTGAGAGATTTAGTGCTGAAAATGGAAAAGAAAAGATGTCCCTTTGGCCCCCCCCACCCCGGGGAAAGCAGCGGCAAGGTAGCCCACAAAAAACAACTGCCTCCGCGGGAACGAAAGGAAAAACCACAGAACGAAGGGAAAAGAGAAAAGAGAAAGAAAAGGAAAGAAGGAAAAAAAAAACGAAAAGGAAAGAACAACCCTTCTGCTGAAAAGGGAAGGAAATTCCCCCCCCCCCAATCACAGGCTCTCAAAAAAACCTCGGTAAGCAGACCACCTGACTGTTTCCAGCGGAGCGGATTCCAGTGGAGACGACAGCCGATGGTTCCCCTGCTGTGTCCAGGCAAAAAGAGACCGGAACCGCATCCACGCAGCCGTTTTATAANCAGCCCGCCCGCTGCCGCTGGCCATCATGGCGCCATCACCCGCAGCCCCCGGCGCACGCGGCGGCCCCGCTCCCGCCGCGGTCCCCACAGGCGCGACAGCGCGGGGCCGCGGACAGTCCCATCAGAGAGTAGCAGGGGAGGAACGGTTTTATCCTCCCCAACCTACAACAAGATTCAACATGTTTCCAACTATCTGCTGATTTGTTTTCCATATCTGTTTACCACTGAAATATATTTCCTCTCTGCTTTAACCTTAATTGCTCTCTGCTGGTTGTGGTATAAGAAAAAAAAAATCATAGAACTGTCTAATTCCCAATTTAAAGCAAGGCTTCCTGTGAAATTGTCTCCGTGTCTTCTATTCATCTCAGGTCCAGTAGCCCTACAAACTGCAGAAAGCAGGAAATTAAAATTATGCTAGTTATATTTTGTACCTGCTATCCACATTAAACTAAATCCCAAGCCTCACACACATTCACAGTTGGTTGCAAATCTGGCTGACTTGATTGCACATAATTAGTAACAATTTAAATTCACAGCTCCCCCAGGAGACTTGTAAATCCTGGAATTCCAAGAATTGCTGCCATTCCTTTTGGACCAGTGCTCCCTGCTCACATTCATATTTAGGGATCTGTCTGACTTCTGTGACACCAGCTACCAAAGGAAGAAAATGAAAACCTTTCACTCAAACACCTTTTGCTGTGTATTTGTCTCAGTGGCTTTGGTGGTCCATCCCACAGCGCCACTGGCACATCAAAAGCCCCACCTTGGGGTACTGGGGGGGAAGAGGACCCAGTGGATACCAGAGCAGGTAAAAGCAGTAGCACAAGCATATGTATGTGTGGTTGTGGCCTAATGCCTTGGATTTTACAGCAGTTGAGATCACGCTGAATCCAAGTGGTGATTATTAATTTTTCTCTCTCCCTTCCCTCTCTCTCTCTTCTCCTAACTTCCTCTTCTTGAAATCTAGTAACTTAAAGTTGGATCAGTTAGAGTTTGCTGAGTCAACATTTCATGAAATGCCTTATTTTGATTGAATATTGCTTTAAAATTTGCTAAGCACCTTCTACCCTAAACCCCTAAAGTCTGCAAGTAAAAGTTTGTTATTCAACCTCCTGAGAACTTTCTTGTGTTCTTCCCTGCACCACCCCAGGGTATCAATACCTCAGCCCTTTCAAAAAAAATCCCAGCAACTCACCCAGTGAGCTTAGGGCTTTACAGCATGGTACTGAAAAAGAAGAATATGTCTGGATGAACTTGGATATTATTTGCTCTAATTAGGAGTTATTCTTTGGGTATGGATTTAATGCTGTTTATGTTATGTATACTTAAGAGTTTCACCAGAAGTATGTAATCAAATTTTAGTATATATTATTGCTTTGTAGTGAACATTATATATTTTGCTATGAAAGTTTTAGTCTTTACAGCTTGGTATCCCCAAACACCCATAAACTCAATCTCTCCTTGATCTCCCTAACAGATTGAATAACAGCTGTCAACTTTAGACACAGATGTGTTACCTTTCCCCAGGAATCTACGTCGGTAATGTAGCATAGTGCTGTAGAGGCTTCAATGCAATTCATGTATCTTTACCTTCCTAAAATGCTTTATATATACTTATTATGGGGTGGGGAAAATGTTTTCGTTTTAAAACCATTTTTCCTTTTCCCTTCTCTCGCCCAGGGCAGTGGGTGCGATGCCGTGCACCCGTCCAAGCTTCCCCGTGAGGCCCCCTGGGCCACTGTGCTCACATGGGGGAGCAAGGGGGTGCTTTGTACCTTTTTCTTGTGTTTCCTGAGAGAAGGACAGATGAACAACGCTGAGAAGTTGGAGCAGCATGGCTCCCGGGGCCTGTGGACACGGAGTAGCAGCAGGACCAGTGTGGCAGGCACAGCAACTGGCCCTGCCCAGCACACGCAGTTGGCACCATGGCGCACGGCAGCACAGCAGCCCCCACCCCTACACCGGGCACAGAGCTGCCCCCTCCCTGGGCACGGCACGGCCAGTGGGGCCGCACAGGGCGGCAGCTGTGGGAAGCAGCCGCAGCCCCTCTTGCAGCCCCCGCAGGTGGCCCCCAGGCCCCCAGGTGCCCCATGGTGCTGGCAGGGCAGCAGCAGCAGCCCCTTCTCCCAGTGAGTGCAGCTGCAAGCATTTTGGCGGGAATACCACCACGTTGCCTCTTGGTGAAGTTTCAAAGAGGGGGCAGTGCCCAGCTCTGTCATCCAATGGAGAGGTGGCGCGCGCCCCAGAAGGGTGCCATGAAAAAAACAAGAGAACGGGCACCCTATAAAGGCATCCTGGACAGAAGTTATCTTCGGCACCGGTAGAGGCACAGCTCCTCCTTTTTGGCTCCCTTGCAACACGGCAGATTGCGGGCAGCAGCGCAGCATCACCGGAGCTTGGGCAGTGCCAGCAGGGAACCACCCAGAGGTGAAAGAAGTTGTGGTATACCTCCTCCGTGGGTCCCCCAGGGTTCTTTTTCCCTGTCGTTTTTTCCAGCAGCTCTGGAGTGGGACCAGCACCGTCCACAGGCAAGCCTTCCTTCCTTCCCCATGCTCCACAGCCCAGCCAGCCTGGAGCAGCATTGTTTGCTATTTTCTTTTCACGATAATTATTGTCAGGTTTACTGCTTTGTTAAATAAATTCTTTTGGTTGTTTTCAACTCTATTAGATCTCTCGTGACTTGATTATGCCCCCTAGTGTCCAAACCAGGACAATACTGCTCTGGAGTTTTCATATTCACACACAATACAATCATGATTGTAACGAATCGGTGGAATGAAAAATACATAGAAAGTTTTAGTCTCACTATTTCTGTGTCAGAAAAGCAGAAAATACTTCAAAAACCATGGGTAACCAGAAACAAGTTTCTGAAATAAAGGTTGGACTTTATGATCTCAGGGGTCTTTTCCAGCCTTGCTGATTCTGTGAAAGTCATCAGGAAAAGCTCATTACCAGAAAGGTGTCATTTTATAGAAATCCTGCAACACCATCAGTTCAGTATTCAGGAAGAGAACTGTCTTTTGAGTCATTGATATCACCACTTGCACATCAAGGCTTTCTCTACCATAGGTCTACTACTTTAAATTTGTAATGTTTTGAAACTATAACTGGCAGCACCTGCAGTGACAGAAGAACTTTTTGCAAAACAAATGAAGGGTGTTTTATTATGTTTTGTGACCTCTGATCCTTATATATTCCCACTATAGACTATTTAGCCCTTGTTTTCCTTCCATATATTTTGCCAACATTTATATAGTTTGGTATGTGGAGAAAAGCTGCATCTGGTCAACACTCTGATGGGGCACAGTGGACATTTGCTGCCTGAGCATCCTGCCGCTGCTAGGAAGAAGAGAGGCTGAGTTCTGCTTGTCTTGCCCAAAACTGAGTGCTAACCCCAACCCCTCCTGGTATTTAGGTTTCAGTGTTTTAGGTTTTATAACTTTATGTTTCACAAATGCTCTGAGATGAGTCACATTTGATTGGAATTAGACAATGGAAATGTGACAGTAAGAGCAATGCAAAACCTAAAGACTTATGACTTTTAAGAAAAGTCATAAAACCAACCTTCTCTGCTTTTGCTGTGGGTTGTCCTCTGTTACAAGTTGTTCAGATACTTCCTAAAGGGGAAAAAGTCATCTGTACTACAAAATGTTTTCATTGATAACAATTTGAAGAATCTATTTAAATGGAAGATAATGACATTATATTGCACGTACTTCAACTTTAGACTCTAATAATACGTTTACACTGCAGGAGACACACAAAGAAATATGGAAAGAACCCTTTGAAAGAGCAATCTATTCGTAATACAGAAAACACTACAGCATTAATCAGTCTGTCAACCAAATTCACACTTGTATTTTACTGATTTAATCTAATTTTCCAAGAAATTATTTAACTTCAGTTTCTGTATCTTCATACAGACCAAGTTTCTTAGCCTAAGATTCTATGGATTTTAAAGGAGTTACACAAAGGAAGCATCTAATATTAATGGTAATAAAGTTCATCCTCCCTCATGCTTTTATATTTACCATTTACAGATAAAAATTCAGATAAAAAGCTTGAAGAAAAAGTGACGTAACTCTTTGTCAAGGTACTAATTTCCTCCTTAAAAGTTAGTGTTATCTTGCTTGTTATTGCCATGGCCAGGCTTTTTACAATACATAGAATAAAAACCAAAACTATTTTATCCAACATGTAGCTTTCTCAGACTTCTCTCACCTTAAACAACTACTGCTGCCTGAAGAAAATTGTTGTCTTTACTAAGGAAATTAAACGAAAAATTAATGAAAGAGCTATGAAAATAAAAATCCACTAAAATTGTACAATTGTGCCACAACTCTGACAATTCCATACTCTACTGGATCACATAGAACTCTTCTGGCAGTAGATAAATGTATTGTGTCATCTTAAGTGAATTTATTATTGTTGAATATTTTTTAATTAACACCCTGAGTCATACCACTTTCCATTCCCCTTTTAGTTATATCCTGAGGCAGAAGATAGAGTAGTTTTACCATCAGTACAGTCCTGGAGGTGCAAGAAAAAGATGCTTCCAGTACTAGCCCTGGTAGTGATTCCCAGAGCAGCCTATATCCTGAACAACACTCAGGGCTGAGAAACCAGCATTTCTAGTGCAGCCTATAGTATCTGGCAAGTGTGACAGCTAAGCCTGAGAGATCTTCACATCACATGTGAACGTGTAAGAGCACAGCACAGATGAGATCAGGTACCGGAACATGGCCTTCCATGACAGTAATGATTAAAACGACTCAGCATCCTCCATGTACTTTTATGTCTGGATGCTAAGATGACAGCTTGCTCAGAGTGACACCAGAATGCTTCAGTTTGGGAATTTATTTTGTTTTCCCCACAGAGGACTGTAAGTGTATGTTGATGTCTTAATGAGTGAATAAAATCCCAAATCCCACAGCAGCTATCCTCAACAGGACACAGCCCTTGCTTCCTCTCTGCTGAGAGAAGCCAAACAAGCCCTACACAGGGCCATATTTCTGGACCCCAGGTGCTTTTCCACAAGCAAAGAAGAGAGGTGTTGGAAGCCATTTGTAGTTTGTCATGGGATCACAGTGAACAGGCAATCAACAAAATTGTACTGACCATTGAATTTTCACTCTTGGGGGTTGTGGCAAAAATGCATCACCACTGGAGCCCAGCGCAGAAAGAGGAAAGCTTACCCATCCAAGCTTTGCTGCTCTGCCTCCCACTCTACTCCCTTTGAAGCTGGCTTGGTAAGAGAATGGTGGTACTTTTTTTTGGTAGTGAAACTGAAGCATATGGCTACTATAACTCTCTCAAACTGTCCTTTTTGCTCTTGATAGTTGTATTAAAAGCAGAATGGGCTGCAGAAAAGAATCAGCAGCACTTCTATATGGACATGAAATGCCAGGGGACAGCAAGTTGTGTCTAAATGCTACCTGCTTGTTCGGGGTTCCATGCTTTTACAGTCTGCTGCTGACACATTGGAATGACAGGTTTCCAGTGATGCCAGGCAAGTTCAGCACTCTCCACACAAGCAATGAAGAGGCATTAATTATTTTCTGAGTTCTGATTTCTATCCAAAGGCACATTTGCTGGCAAATGTGTTTCAGTGACTCTGGTTGGGGATTAACAAGCAGTCGAGAACTGGCAGGCCTTTTCTTCCCCTACATCTGGGAAGATTTCAAAGATAAAGTCTGTGCAGGCATGGAGGAGGCAGAAGGAGAGAAACAGCCTCCATCTGTGCCAAGTGCAGGCAGCCAGCCTGCCTGAGGAACTGCCAAGCTGCTTCTTCTCAGAGTACATTAGAAAGGCTGTAAAGTTCCTTAGCACAGCTGCCTCTTGGCAGACACAGCAAGTGCAATCACCTAAATGTTTTGGGGCTCCTGCAATTTCCACATCAAGCTGGACCTCTGCAGTTACTGCTGGCTGGGCACCCACATATCCTACACAGGAGATGACCTATGCAGCACCAGTCTGGCTCATGGGCTCATGGGTACAGTGGCTCTGATCTATTCCTGACTATCAGTCCTCTTCTGAGCCCACTCAGCAGGCAGCACTCCCTAGAAACATCAGCCTCCTCATTTTAACAAAAAACATAGTTTCAAAATATTTTGACTTCATATGCCAAGTGGAAGGCTAAAACTTGCTCTTTCTGTTTTATAAACTCATTTCAGCTGTGCAGTTCTAAAAAAGCTGGATATTCTTAGACAACATAGAGAATTAGAGGGAACTGGAAAGCTAGTATTAAATAATCACCAGCAAAAACTATCATGAGAGGAAGCCCACACTGCCAGGAAGAGAGCACAACCTGGCTGTATCGGGAAGCTCCCAGGAGTCATCCAAGCAGGCTTTATCTGTGTTACTGTGATTTTCCCATTGCTCTAAAACTATCTGAGAGACATATGAAATAACTGCCTTCAATTATACATTCTCTGTGACCGATTAGTAAACAAATATGCAAGTGAAACAAATGCACACAACAATCCCCTAACTCTGTTCTGCTCCTGGACACAGCTTGTGATCATGTAAGCATGGCAGCCACGGTGTCCATCAATCCAGTGAAGCCTCTGTTTCCATGCAGCCTCAGACACTGCTCTACCATTTAAACCCATCCCTCCATTTTATCCAAGACCAGTAGGTCCCCTCACAAACAAGATTTCAGGTCCTATGGAGAAGCTACATAGTCTTCTAATCAAATACTGACTAGGAGGCAATTACATCTCTGCTGATTTCAACAATAAATTAATTTTCTTTTTCAATTGGAAGTTTTAGGACAAATGCTCACTGTCTGCAGCTTTATCAGGAATAAAACTCTTTATATTAAAAGTATACTACCTCCTTCTAACTCCTCTCTCCTCCTCTTAATTTCTTCCATTTAGGATCCACAAAAAATACTTATATGAATACAGTAAACTCTTTCACAAATTTAAGGTTTGGTTAGTCATCACAACATTGCATTTGCATATAGAAAGGATGCTACCACTACATAGAAGTGACCTTGTCAGTGTAAAGCACAAAAACTTTCCTTCTTTTTGAGCCCTATGGTCACCACTAGAGGGAGGAGTTGGTTAAATAATACTCTAATACCATTTGTGAGAAAAACACTGAGTAGTTGAAAAGAGCTCTTAAGAGAGACAACTACTTAATAAGAAAGAAGAAAAACAAGTTTGCCGCAAGTAACATTTTGTTACCTCTAAAAATCAGGATTTTTTTTTCCTATTTCTAAAAGATCAATAAATGGAGTGGGGGAAATCTGCCTGAAGATTGTTAAAAATTCTCAGTAAAAGGCTTTTGGAAAACTGAAAAACAAAAAACAATCAAACAAATGAATCCCAAGAAACAACCCCCCCCCAACACCACCATAAATAAACATCACAAGGANTAAAGTCTGTGCAGGCATGGAGGAGGCAGAAGGAGAGAAACAGCCTCCATCTGTGCCAAGTGCAGGCAGCCAGCCTGCCTGAGGAACTGCCAAGCTGCTTCTTCTCAGAGTACATTAGAAAGGCTGTAAAGTTCCTTAGCACAGCTGCCTCTTGGCAGACACAGCAAGTGCAATCACCTAAATGTTTTGGGGCTCCTGCAATTTCCACATCAAGCTGGACCTCTGCAGTTACTGCTGGCTGGGCACCCACATATCCTACACAGGAGATGACCTATGCAGCACCAGTCTGGCTCATGGGCTCATGGGTACAGTGGCTCTGATCTATTCCTGACTATCAGTCCTCTTCTGAGCCCACTCAGCAGGCAGCACTCCCTAGAAACATCAGCCTCCTCATTTTAACAAAAAACATAGTTTCAAAATATTTTGACTTCATATGCCAAGTGGAAGGCTAAAACTTGCTCTTTCTGTTTTATAAACTCATTTCAGCTGTGCAGTTCTAAAAAAGCTGGATATTCTTAGACAACATAGAGAATTAGAGGGAACTGGAAAGCTAGTATTAAATAATCACCAGCAAAAACTATCATGAGAGGAAGCCCACACTGCCAGGAAGAGAGCACAACCTGGCTGTATCGGGAAGCTCCCAGGAGTCATCCAAGCAGGCTTTATCTGTGTTACTGTGATTTTCCCATTGCTCTAAAACTATCTGAGAGACATATGAAATAACTGCCTTCAATTATACATTCTCTGTGACCGATTAGTAAACAAATATGCAAGTGAAACAAATGCACACAACAATCCCCTAACTCTGTTCTGCTCCTGGACACAGCTTGTGATCATGTAAGCATGGCAGCCACGGTGTCCATCAATCCAGTGAAGCCTCTGTTTCCATGCAGCCTCAGACACTGCTCTACCATTTAAACCCATCCCTCCATTTTATCCAAGACCAGTAGGTCCCCTCACAAACAAGATTTCAGGTCCTATGGAGAAGCTACATAGTCTTCTAATCAAATACTGACTAGGAGGCAATTACATCTCTGCTGATTTCAACAATAAATTAATTTTCTTTTTCAATTGGAAGTTTTAGGACAAATGCTCACTGTCTGCAGCTTTATCAGGAATAAAACTCTTTATATTAAAAGTATACTACCTCCTTCTAACTCCTCTCTCCTCCTCTTAATTTCTTCCATTTAGGATCCACAAAAAATACTTATATGAATACAGTAAACTCTTTCACAAATTTAAGGTTTGGTTAGTCATCACAACATTGCATTTGCATATAGAAAGGATGCTACCACTACATAGAAGTTTGTGACCTTGTCAGTGTAAAGCACAAAAACTTTCCTTCTTTTTGAGCCCTATGGTCACCACTAGAGGGAGGAGTTGGTTAAATAATACTCTAATACCATTTGTGAGAAAAACACTGAGTAGTTGAAAAGAGCTCTTAAGAGAGACAACTACTTAATAAGAAAGAAGAAAAACAAGTTTGCCGCAAGTAACATTTTGTTACCTCTAAAAATCAGGATTTTTTTTTCCTATTTCTAAAAGATCAATAAATGGAGTGGGGGAAATCTGCCTGAAGATTGTTAAAAATTCTCAGTAAAAGGCTTTTGGAAAACTGAAAAACAAAAAACAATCAAACAAATGAATCCCAAGAAACAACCCCCCCCAACACCACCATAAATAAACATCACAAGGAAAAAGCCCCACCAAAACAAAAATAAAAGGATACTGACTGCAATGAAAAGAAGACATTCCTTATGAATTACACAAGGAGCCGTTCACATCAGGGATGATGAAAAAAAGATTCACTAGTAAAAAAGGTAGGTAAACTCTCAGAAAAATAACCAACTAGTGAGCCCATCAGCATCACACACCATCAGGTACAAGGAGAAAGCAAAGGATGACCCAACTTGCTGAGCCACCCATTGAAAGAGGACACATCAGATGACAGCTCCAGTGGCAAAATATATTAATTTCTGCAAGTGTTGCTCTCCTCACTTTTGGGGATAGAATGGACCTTCTAACAATCAAGCAATAATTTTGTGTTATTTCTTTTCTTGCTCAGTGTTATCTTGTGCCAATATCATCAAAAGCTTTCCTCGCATTCTTGACAGTCCTGATCATGAGTGTTTGTTCTGTCATGATATAGAAGCGACTCAGAGATTGTCTGTCTGTCAGGACATGAATGACAACATGGTCTTTGTTGCCAGAACTGCTGGCTCGCCATGTATATCACCCAAGCCATGGACTTCCTTTCACAATCTCAAAGTCTCCAATGATGGAATACTCAGATGGGAAGCCTTTTGAATAAGCCACATGGTAAGAAAAATACATGTAAGGACTGTTAGGATCTGCCTGCTAACAAATGCAGAAAAGATCCATTCAATAAATCACATTTCTAATGGTTTTTACATAGGTATTTTAATGACTCTGCAATGCTGCAGAGATACCCACATGAAGAGATGTTGAGGAATACATTTTAAGATGAGGATTTTAAGGATTTGATTGCATAAGACTAATTACCCACGTGTCTGGAAACTTCAAAGAAGAGAAGGTAATTATCTACAGTTTTATCTTGGACAAACTTCTGGTGAAGATACCAGGGCTGCTCTCCCTGTGGGTCTGTGCAGCACTCAGCAGTGCTCTGGAAGCTGTGCAGCAGAATAGACTGAGACTACCAAAAGGAGGTTGTCGACTTACTTGATCCTTTGATCAAGGGTTGACTTGTAGCACACCCAAAGCAAGTGATCTCAGGGTGCTTTTGTGCATACTGATTGCAATTAACACAATGATTTCTTGTTTAGTAGTGTCTTGTCTCCTAAAAAACCCACAAAGAACTTGAGTTATAACTTATGTAGAGCTTTTCTCATGCTGCATGGTAGGATTTCTGTAGTGGTCTACATTTGTTGGTGGCTGGTCACTAGTGGTGTTCCTCAGAGGCCAATGTAGGGCAATGTCTTTTTTAATATCTTTCCTGATGATCTGGATGGGGGAATTGAGTCCACCATTAGCAAATTTGCAGATTACACCAAGTTAGGGGGAAGCGTTGATCTGCTGGAGGATAGGAGGGCTCTACAGAGGGATCTGGACAGGGTGAATAGTTGGGCCAAATCCAACGGCATGAAGTTGAACAAGACCAAGTGCCAGGTCCTGCACTTTGGCCACAAAAACCTCCTGCAGCGCTACAGGCTGGGGACAGAGTAGCTGGAGAGCAGCCAAGTGGAGAGGGACTTGGGAATGCTGGTTGACAGGAGACTGAACATGAGCCAGCAGTGTGCCCAGGCAGCCAAGAAGGCCAATGGCATCTT
>VYZS01090009.1:0-11686 GCA_013400695.1 Neodrepanis coruscans | reverse complement strand
TGGAGGGCAGCAAAATATTTACTCAAGTGAGTCCTCTTTTAATGTCCTCATCACTGAGTTGTCCTAACAAATGACTTCATAAAAACCTTGAAAGAGTTCAGTACTTCTTCATTTGTTTACAAGACCTTATATATTTGTTTATTTTAGTCAGAAATAAGTTTTTAGAATAGTTCGGGCTATTTTCACATCAGAGATTGTGCCTTGAAACAAACAATGCTTCCTGTATAAATAACTCTGGTACTCCTATTCTTCCCAGAATTAATGACATCCATGTCAAGAAGAGGAAGATACTACTGCTCTGCCTCAAAGTCAGTTAGTTGGCTCTCTGGAAAGCTTGTGTAAATTTACCAGTGGTTTAAATGCAACTGCAAATCTCCAACACAGCAGCATTGGCATACTGATCATCTTGCGTCATTCATTTGGTCTGAGCACGTGTTATCTCAGCTTTTAGCTTAACAGAAAGGGGAGTCAGCAGTACTAATGGAACAGTTTGAAGGCTGTCCTAAGCTGGAAGCCAAATTAAAAAGGGAAAATATTTTAATTACTCTATTAATGGATTTTGTACAGTTCTATTTAGTATAATCTGAATATCAAATTTACATTGAATTTTTATGAAAAGCTACTGATAATAACCTTCCACGTAGGGACAGACTGATTACAGAAAGACTGCTGAGAATAAAATAGAGCTTGTCTAAAAGTCTTCAATCTAAATCCCAAGAGCTGTAAAAGGTCTTTAACTTCAGAATGCATGTGTTTTATAGCTTGTAAAAAACTCACTCCCTTCATTATATGATTTGGGTATCCTCCTTCAAATGAGCTCTCCTACTTATTTTTATAATGACAAGGCAGAAAGCAGAACAAGGAGTCATCACAGAATGGTTTGGAGACAGGAAGGGTACAGAGGCAGCTGCAGTGTGCCTCGGACATCGTCTCACACTTTATACAGAGCTAGTGATACTTATGCCACAGAGTGGCTCCAACACTGTAGTTCACCCTGGTAGAAGAGGGGAACAGATGCCCACATCCCAGGGGTGAAAGCTGTTGTGCTTCTGGTGTTGTTTTTAAGCATTGGTTGTGAGAAGTATACACACTGGGAAAAACACGCACAACCATGCAGGGGATTTTTTCTGGCAAATACTGGCAGAATCTAGTGTTTTAAGTTGTAAATGAAGCAAAGAGCTATCAGCAGGATGAAGGTATACATCACTAAGTGCTTATATAACATAGTAAGTGCAGTGGAGAACACTTCCTACACCATAAAATGGACTATAGAGAAAACACAAATTATTCCAAATAATATCCCTGGAAATCCAGAAGAGAGTAGCCCATGGAGAAGTAGCAATTCTCAGAAACAGAAAGAGTTTTGCTGTGTTTCTCACTAAGATATTGGCAGCTGATGATACTGTCTGCAGTCAAGTATTTACAGTGAAAGTGAAGAAAATAATCATTCAACAGGACTGCTGAACTGCAAAGAGCAAGGACTGCAGTTGCGAGATGCAGCAAGCTACAGGGCTCTCCTGCAGCACTGTCATAAAGCCAGCAACAGAGTATTTGGAGCTAATGCCTTAGACAAGGTAAAATTCTTGATAACTCACTGAAAATGCAAAAGAGACAGGAAATCACTTAGTGAGAGGTGGCATTTCAACCAGGAAAGGGGATCACACTGAAAGGACACACACACAGAATTTTATGGAGTTAGTTATTCCTAAATTACAAACTCTTAAAATAGGATATTTCAACACAAATCACCAACTTGATCTTGGAACTGGATGAACCATCCATAAGAAACATTTACCTGGGTAGGATGTCAGTATATATAATGCATCTTGATTAGTTATAATGCACAAAGTACCTGTACATATATCTAGATTATACTTCATGCTTGCACCTTGCGCTGGTAAATAATTTTCACTGACATATTGTTGTTGGATGGCCTGCATTGATAACGCCTTGAATCTGATCAGAGAATGCATACAATGCAAGCTATCATGCAAGTTATCTGTGGTGAGCTACAGCTGGCACCAGGTGGTGTTTCGGTGTTGAATTATGCTAAAACCAGCCTGGTTCATCAAACTTCAAACACACACCCTACTTTTTGAAGCAGGATTTGACAGATGAGGTAGTTGCTAGCCTGTAAATCTATAACTACCAGTCCATCACTTTATAACTATAAAAGCCTAGTCCAACTTTCATAGGGGAGATTCTTCCACATACATCCTTGAAGTGTGGAGTTTCTCCCATGGAGCAGGGAGGCCTCTTTGCAGTTACTACCCCAAAGATTGAGAGAGATCTGCCTGCTATCTCATATGGTGACCTATATCAATCTCTACTTAATGACTGTTTCTTTAGCTAGCTTTGATATAATTGCTTTAATATAATTGCTTTGATACAGTGCACTATACTATATAATTTTATGTTATATTATACCATACTGCTAGGTTTTAGCTTTAATACTGTGTAGTAAATAATTCCCATTAAACTCTTTGTTCACTCATCTGTTAAATTTTTCATAATAAATAATTCATTTTATATAAGTATATCTAATTTACCATCATTAAAACATGAAGGATAAAGTGATTTAATCACACTTCTATCATTCCTTAAATTTAAACCATTGACATAATCTGAGACTAAAATAAGATCCAGTAATACCCCATCTCCTCTCTGAGAAGGAGTTTAGAAAATAAGGGAGTCATTTCTGCACCTCATTGCACAAAGACAGGGCTTCTTTAATAACTTTGTCTAAGCCTTCCACTCTCACCCACAACACATATACAGTGATAAATGTAAGTACAGAAAACAGTGCTCATAGAGCAAGTGCCAGCACCAGAGTGGAAATCTTGCAAAAGAAAGGTGCTCTGCTCTACACCTTGCAGAGATTGACCAAATAACTGTCCCAGATTGTACAACATTTGTGAGGTCACTAGGGCCCACTGAAGAAGAGGAGGATAACCTGTATAGTTTTCCATCCAGTACAGTTCTTCTCAACCAGAAAATATCAATATTATTTCTAAAGCATATGAAGGTGCCTTAAGTGGTTGTTTACAGTGTTATTAATTGCTATGGAGTCTGATCAGATGGAGAAGTTAAAAGGAACAAAGCCGGAAAAGTGAAACAATAGCAAAGAGAAGGAGGGGCCCAGTGCACACAATAATCAGGTTCACAGCTGCTAAAAAACATCTCACCGACCTTGCTCCCTGGGACTGAAGTTCTCAGAGAGACACCAATGCAAACACTGGAGCAGGTCTTTCCTTTCCAGATTTGCTGCCTTCCCATCAAGTCTGTGAGTGTCAACCTGTCCTGCTCACAGTGTATTCCCTTCTTATTTTTGTTATGAGCTTCCCCTTGGCTTCCACTGGCTTGTGTCCGCTTGCTCAGCTCTGGTCTTTTTGTAGCAGTAAGAGCCACTAAAGGATGAGAAGCTTCCTCTCAGCCTTGACAAGATGAACAACACTTTTAATCACTGGGATAAGAGTCAACACACAGTTTCTTCACATCTGGAAGCCTGGCACTGCATACCGAAATGTCCCTTGTCTTGGCTATTGCCTGGCCTGTTTCCCCAGTATTTTCCCTGCCTTAATATGCTAGTACCTCCACCTTATGCAAAAATACAAGAGATAACGACTTTTACTCTTCTACCAGCTCCCTGCCCCCACCTCTACAACTGACTTATTGATTTCATCTTTTATTTCTCCTTTTAGTTCAAGATTTTTGCCATGGCAGCAGGCAGCTCACTTGGAGCAACAGCTCAGACCTGGAAGACAGAAAATTGATTGTGATTAAAGTTCATCTATGAGCACAGAGTGCTGATCAGCTCAGAACACGTAAAGCAAAGTCTAACTGCATTAGCTTTTACATATGATAGTCCTGACATCACAGACTTACCTGTATTTCTACCTGGGATTTTCCAGGCACAAACACAAAATATCTGCTAAGAGTCTCATAGTCATGACTATCTCTGTAACTGTGGCTGTAGAAAACAAAATAAGAATTATTAAGGGGAGCACAAGGGTGGTTGATACTCTTTTCCTGAGAGATTAAGCCCACTGGAAAAAAAAAACACTAGGTACAACTGTATCTTAGTAAAAGACCTCATGGAGAAAGCAGAAATAAAACATTTCTTGCATTTGATGGATTTTTGGGCAGTGTAGCATGGTTCTGTTCAGAAAAATAGTTTTTCTGTCTGGCAAAGGGAGTCCACCAGTGTCAAGCATAGTGAGGAAGCAGCCAGGGCTCCAGCTCCTGCTGGTACAGCAGCACTTTACTGCCCTAGGCTCTGTTTCCTGAATTATACGCAACAGTGGTAAAGCTGCAGCTGGGAATAGAAAAGCATTTTGCCAAGCAACGGAACAAATGATGGCTGAGGGGTTGGCACCTCACAGCTGGGACAAACAACCTGGGTATGCGTAAGAAACACAAAGCCAGAGGTCCCAAAGAATGGCAGCAGCAGAGCAACAGGACAGAAACAATGACAGCTCTACAGGGGCTCATGTGCTAAATGATGGCCTGGGTCTCCAGGAGGGAAGGAGAGAGAGATGCCTATCTCACAGCTTTTGTACAGTCTCAGAGTCTGAACTGCAGAATGGCTCCTTTGTCTCAGCCCCTTGTTGGGTCTACAAACCATGAGGCATGCAGCCAGATGGCCAATGCAGCCTCAGGACCAGGGAGGTGGGGGAAGTAGGAGGAAAAGAAGAAAAGCTTCTTTCCTTAAGTTTGCATTGATCCCTGAGGCCTAGAGAACAAAACTCCAGGGAGCACACACAGCCTCAGGTGACTGAGGGTCTGGGGCAGCTAGAAGGTATTCACAGGGAAGGAGGAAATTGCCTAAAGACATTTGGTCTTAGCTGCTTAGACCTGCTTTGAGACATGTTTGATTTCAAAGCACAACTGGTGAATGAGATCTCCATTTGCTTACCATGCCACAGGCATGCCAGGAACAAATCCAGTTTTAAAAGAAGGACCCATAACCTCATGATTCCTGAAAGCAATCAGGCCTCAAGGAAATAGGAAGTGTATACTGTGTGCCAGAGGCAGCAAGGCAGCATAACTAAGAAAATGGATGAAAAACAAGTGCTGAGCAACAGAGAGGTATTTCATATTAGCCCTGCCAAATGGATTATTTATACCCTAATCTTCTGCTGTTGGTATGATTGAGCTTTTTAAAGGAAAGTTACAGCCAGCTTCTTCTGGTTATTTAATGAGGCAGAGAAGCTCACATCTGAAAGCAGTTTCATCAGCCTCTGGCTGCCATCCCATGCATATAGATTTCAGGATAACTCTTAAGGAAGGCAGAAGGCGACAGTTAACAAACAGCTATTCTGGGAACAATGGGACATCAGGACTATCCAGACTGTAAAGAGATCTTAAGAAGCAAAATTACATCAAGCACTCAAAGTCTGTATCTTCAAGAGAAACATCCATGGCATGAAATGCTGGTTAGAGGAACTGGATCCTGGAAAGGAGTGAAGATGACCCGAGGGCTCTTTGCTGTCCAGGGAATGTCAGTGAAAGGAAGGGGTTCTCCAGGACATGGGAGCTGGGTGCCCTGGTGTAGGCACACAGAAGCACTTGGAGAACAGAAAAAAAACCCAAAGAAGCTAGACTGCAGAAATCACCTGAAAGCTTTAAGGCAAAGTCGTTTCTATCTTAAACAGCATCATCTGACCAGCAGCACCCACAGAGCTGACACCTACCAGCAGCCCATGCCTACCTTTAGATGCCTCCTTTTCCTAAGACACAGAGCCCCTCTTCTGAGATACCAAAACCACCTATATGGGATGAGCAACAGCTTCTGCCTTTTTCTCATTAACTCTGTTTATGTACATGGAAGAATGGTCATCCTCAATTGTTCATAAGAGACTCACCATAGCAGCTCACCACAGCTCATCACTGAACTAAATCCTTCCAGTCAAACTTTGGATGTTTATATAAATAGTATGTATGTATGTATAGACATTTATTTTACAGAATCCTAATGGGCTCCTACCATCTCCCACTTCTCCTTTCAAGAACATTCAGTGCCTGGCTATATTTACTATTAGGACAGTTTATTTTGCCTTGAATTTTAACAGAAATCTCCCTTACTGCTATTTAAGAACATTGCTTTTTGTGCTTTCCCCACAGGAACATCATGTATTCCTTTCCTCCTTGGAGTATCCTTTAAAATGTTTTAACATACACTGTTATCATGCCTCCTCAGTCTTCTTTTCTCTAGACTAAACATCGCCAGTGCCTTCAACTCATAGGACATGAGTTTTTTTTAAATCTCTATCATTCTTTTTCTTTGTTTCTGGACTCTGTCCAGCTCGTCCACATCTTATTTGAAAGTGCAGTGTTCACAGAATCACATCTGAAACTTTGACCAATATGATAAACACTAAAATATTCCGTTCAGACATCTCATTATACAGTACCCCTGATATTACATCTCATCACTGGACCTGTAGTTTTTAATTACTGTTTTTTTTCCCCTTCAGGCTTTCACCAGGGAAAATACAATTTGGAATGTTACCCAGACAGCTGGGGACAGTATTACAGGCTCCCAAAGCAGGAATCTGATGGCTCTGTGTAGAACATAAGGTTCCATGCCAGGGTACACTTGACGTACTGCCTCTTACTAGTTTATACAGACTTGATAGTGAATTTGAATCATCACAGTGAGGCACACAATGGTCTAGCACAACTATTTCAATACTAATTGGAGTATTTCTTTTGCCATTACAGTACTTTCTGGATTATGGTTTTGGTTTATTGTAAACTATAATTACCTCTAGAGCACTAAATTGCTTCTTGATACATTGTTAAAATTTATACCAATAAAAAACACTAAGGAGGATGAAGTAAAAAACCCCAACTTACATACACAAAATCATATGGTTGGACAGATACACTGAAACTGGTAATAGTTTTCTAACTTTGTGAGGAGAAACTAAAGAATATGAAACAGATGTCACCGTAATTATCACAGAGGAAAAGCATATAACATGATTTAAGACTAATGTTATAATTAAATTAAATTTGATTAATTAGTTGCTTTAATTATCTAGTGGACTCCGTGGCAGGGTCTATAAAAATTCTTTGCTGACTGATGTTTTAGTTACCTTTCTTGAGTCCTGAGATCTGCGAAACTTCCTCCACAGCTTGCAGTTCCTCAGGTTTTTTTCCCTCATTTGGCATGAAATTTAGCTTCTAATTGCACTTTTTAAGTTTGGCTTATGATTTCCTACCAACTTTTTCTCAGGGAAGAATCTGACTCATACAATTTGGCATCATCATCTCCCTCCAGGATTGCATGTTTGTCTCAAGCAGCCCAGCTCTATAATAAAAGCCTTTAAGGTTTCTCCCTTTCTTGGTTCATCTTCTTCTTCTGACCCATCTCCACAATTGTTTTCTTTCTGGAGATATAAAAGTGTGCAAAATCTGCACAACAATACCCAGGTAACCAACCAACTCTTCCTCACAGTATGTAGACTACACAAGATATTACCCGCTTCTAATTTGCAACACTTGGAAAATTACCTGCATTTCACATCCTAAAGTGTCTTCATTTGTCCTTATCAAGAAGTCACTTGAACTGCTTCCACCTGTCAGTAAAACTTTTGTCGACTTTGTAGAAAAGCCTTTAAGCTTCTCTGTTTCCACATTCACCATGTGTATCTTTTCTTGATTTCTTCATTATCTCTGCTACTTTCTCTCTGGTCTTGTCCTCATTTATGGTCTTTCTGGTTTTGGTCACATTTCTAAGTGGAGATTAATCAGGAGGAGCCTGAGTCAGTGTTTAGAATTAACAAACAGGTGGGTTAACAAACACTGAGGAAAGACCCTTGTGGGAAGGAGAAGCATTATATCTGCGTTAGTCACATCATGAGCATCAATACTCTTTACTAATTGGTTTGTGCCAGACCACCCTGGCAGCAGGTTAGATTTCTGTTTTTAAATGGTTGCATACCTTTACACTAACTTTAGAAACTGGCTCAGTTGCAAGCTTTACAATCTCTCCTTCTATTACCTGTTTCTTCCATGTTCTAGAGAAATTTGTGAAGCTCACACAAAACATGCAAAGATCTTCCAAACTCGAAAGCTGCAGGGAGCGAGTGCAGTGGAAGTGCAGGGAACCCACCAAGGCCTTGCACTTGATTCAGGAGACTTGTAATCACCCAATTACCTTGTCAGTAGTTGACACAAAGAATAGGGTTATAAATTCTCAGTTAAACCTGACAGAATCTTGTGAGCAAAAAAATTAATAAAACAAAACTGAATAAGCAAAGGAAAAAGAAATCCAGCTGCCTGGATAACCAAGGATGCCAACAACACCTTAGGATGAACTGTTGAGCCATTTCACAGCCTGTAATTTAGCGTTCGTACCCGTCTCCTAGATGACAGGGCAGTATAAGCACTGTTTCCCAGGAGCATTCAGTGGTTTAGCACAGAGCAGCACTGCACTTAATCCTGTCATCCAAATTCTTTTCTGTTCTTGGAAAAGTCACCAGAATACCACGGGACCAGCTGGCCTAATTGCTTCCTTTCTTTACCATCTATGGACGCTTCTGTCAAGCTAGCCTCCTTTACTGGGCTTCTTTACAGCTCCTGACCTTCAGCCTCACGAGAGGGTTTGAGACATCAGCTTCATTGTCCACTTTCTCAGTAGTCTATTTTTTAACTACTTTCTGCCTGTCATGGTCATTCAAAATAGTTACACTCTTTTCCACGACTTGCCCTGCCACTCAGCCCAAAGTGCAGTTTTCCTGAAGAATGGTCTGGACAGGTAATTTTCTGCTTCAAACAAGCTAGTGTTCTTTATTGCTTTGTTTTGTGGTTTGGTTTTTTTTAAGCTTTTAGGTATTTTTTGCTTGATAAGCAAGTTTCATGTTAAATTCACTTTTAAATTCCTACAGTGAAGAATTCTTCTTTGGTATGAAGTAGATACAGTATAGAAATCACCAGAGTCTATGAACATCCCAACTTCTTCCTCATTCCCAATACTCTGTGTTGTTTTTACCAGTAATCAGTATCTAAATAATGTTCAGCAGAATATCTGCAAAACCTGTGATAAAAAAATCACTCCTCAGGCAATACCATTAGAAATAGCAGCAAAAATACTACAGAAATAGCACAGCGTTAAGGCATTTACTGGACACAGAGCAGAGTTAAACAGGTACTGTTTTTTGAGACTTTGTAGTGGCTTTAATCAATGATAAGCAATTGAAACACATATAGTAAAACTTTTATTTCCCTTGAGCTCCGTTTTTGTTTTTAGCCACAAAAGCAGACTTGTTTCAGATCCTCAGTTCAACAATACCACGATCTGATTCCAGCAGTGGGTTCCTTCAGCCAGTGGTGGTGACCCTTCATCATCCCATGACAGTCTTCTTTTTGCAGCATTCCTCAGTCTTAGCAATTTCATCTCAGTCCTTTGAAAGCCAAGAGAAAAGTGTCAAATCTGTCAAGAATGCAGGTTTCTCAGACTCTTCTGCATGGCCTGTGAATTTGTGCTTAGAAGATGCTTCTGACAGGAAGGCTGGATTGCCTTCCAGCTATGACATCCAGAGACTTTGTTGGAAACTGTATAGAAAAACTATGGCATACCCAGCAGGACTGGAACTCCCTGTAGCATATTTGAATAGAAAGAATATAAATAATAGAAGGTAACCACAACCATTTTTGACTGAGTGCTAGTTAGAAGACTTGCATCTGCATCTAGCACCTGGAAGCTATGCAGGATGTTTTCCCCTTAGAAATCAACCGCACCAAAACAAGGCAAGTTGATACGGAGAGAAGGCACAGACTTAAAAAATGGATAAAACGTAAAAAGAAAAGAAAAAAGTATTAAATCTACACTTGTGAAGGAAAATACCAGAAATACAGCGTTAGTGATCCTATAAAATTCTTCACATTTTTCACATATTTAGCTAGACAGCAGGTTGCAAACAATGGAGAATTCTTGAGAGACAAACCAGAAAAAAATTAGGCAAAGGGTAAAAGTTCATTTTGAATCCAAAGGAAATAACCCCCAAAACCAAAACTGTAAGTTTCCTTCAGACAAGTATTTTCATTGTTTAGCTTATAGAGAATTCCACTACAATTCGAAAAAGAAAGAAAGGGGGGTTTACTATTTTGGTAAAAATACATTTTTTTTTCTAGTAAGAACATTTGAGAGAACCAAAATGCTTTTGTCTTTATGAATAGATTTGCAGAGTAAAGTAGGTTGACCAACAAAAAAAAAATATTATAAAACTAGGGAATTTTAAAACACTAAAAGTATGCTCAAAGGTGCAAAGCCAGTTCTGCTTGCAGAGGTTACAATCTAGCCAACAGCATAAAGTGAGAGATGAATTGAGAGATCCATAAAAAAGATTCTAAGGCCACATTGCAAACTGTTTTTGAGAGTGAAAAAACATTAAAATAGCTAATTTGCAATAAATGTCAGCTTGAAATAATTTTATTATTATAGCAGTACCAAGAGAGTTTTTATGCTGTTTGTTGTATAATGTACTCTGTAGTGGGTTTTTGACCTCAATCTTGAGTTTAAGGTCCTATATATACTACACAGTAGATAGTCATTTTAGCAATATTGAGGGTGGCTCTCAGCAAGATGATCTGGATATAAACACCATTAGCCAAAGCATCTGCTGTTGGCCAGTGTCAGAGATAGAACGTGAAAATGGAGAGACTTATGATTTTATACTGTAAGGTCAATAGGCTGCACACAGATACTAGTTTGGGTCTCAGTGGCAGATTAATGCTGCCAGCTCAAGTCAATTAATCTTCCTTTTGGCCTGTTCAAGCTAGCCAGGCACAGCCAGAGCCATGGTGCCGCTCTGCTGGGACATCTTCCTGGAGTTTAAATCTCACTAACTGTAAGCAAATACCCTGGGTGAAAAGAACCAGCCCATGAAGGCCCATGGAAGTGGCTGTTGCTTTCTTTTGTGTTGATGTTGCTAGAGATCCCCTTGTAGGAAGGGGGTAGAAGCTCATTCGCTGAATTACTCCGCCAAGGAAAAATATATGAGGGAAGAGCAAGTATCAGTGTCTTTCCAAAGACTTTTGTCTACTTCATATACATGAAAATCCATTGAAACTAAGGAATCTTACCACAAAATAAAGGACTTGCAAACTGTGCCCAGGAATTGTTTATGAAGGCCAAAATCATGCCAGAAAACTTTCCAACACCTTAATGCTACAGATGGGACAGTGTATCAGTGCTCAGGCACTGCATAATTCCTGCCATGCACTGTATATGCTACAGTTTATCCATGTACTAAGCTATATGCAAAGACCACATAAATCTTTACTGGGAGATGTCATATGGAAACTAGAACTGTGCCGTAGGGTAAAACGGAAAGTAAAAAAACAGTCTTTGTTCCTGCCGCCTGGGGCCGGTTGCCGGGCAGGGGGGGACGACCCTTTCCCCCACCCGTGCAGACCGGGGGCCACCCGGCGCCGGCGCCCATGGGGGTTTCAGTAGCCCCTTTCCCCCGGCGGCAAGGAGCGGCACCTTGTCCCGCTGCGCTGTGCGCTAGCACTGCGGCCTGGCTCTGTGGGACGGCGGGGGGTGAGCGCCGGCGGCGCGGCGCGGCTGAGCTCAACACAGCCGCGCCAGCGCACGGAGACCCTGCAGCAGGGCCCCCCCCTCCTCCCACAGCGGCGCAGCACAGCACTGGCCAGCGCTGCTCAGCCCAGCACAGCC
>VYZS01090006.1:7816-20384 GCA_013400695.1 Neodrepanis coruscans | reverse complement strand
AACATAGCGAGCCAGACGGAGGAGGGGGGACGTGAAATTGGTTGGCATAAGATTTTTGTTTTGTAGAGTATGTGAGCTGTGTGCTGACAAATGTCAGAAGTTTCAGAAATACAGAATGATTCTTGTAGAGATGATTTGTGGCAAATATTCATCAGAACCTATGTATTCTTAATTGGAAGGGACCCACAGGGATCATGGAGTCCAACTCTTGAGTGAATGGCCCATAAGGGGATCAAACCCACAACCTCGGATTTTATTAGCACCATGCTCTAACCAACTTGCTAAATTAACTAAATCTTGCTTATTTGAATTGCATAAGTTGAGGCTTTGAGGCTTTAAGGCTTTCTGCAAACAAAATGTTGACAGAATAGTTTTTCATGGCTCTTTCACTGTGCTGCTTAAAGGCTGAATTCTGTAGTCCCTTACTGAGGTGAACCACTTTCTGTTCAACTCTATCTTTAATAGAATGTGGACCCAGTCCTTACAAAACCACAGCTCTCCTCTCATACTCATTAATTTAGACTTGCTAAAACCTAAATAATCTGTATTTGTCAATTGGTTGAAAATTTTCTGATTACAAAAGACATATTAACTTTTATGGATATGGGCATTTTTCTTCTGTACGAGTGAGGGGAAAAAATGTATCAGATGCTCTAAGTCTTGAAAAAATCTGGGTTTAAATATTTAGAAATTATATATACATATATGTAATTGAGAGCAAAATGTGCTTCTGATTAAGTTCATATTAATGAATCATCAAATAGCAAAATATGCTGGGTCAGGTGTAGCTACATATGTACACATACACTTTAGTGTGTATTTCTAGAAACATGCTGGTTTGCAGATCAGATTCTTCATTAGATCATTATGGTGATGTTCAATTCATTTCGATTAAAGGCACCAGGTTAAACATTTCAATTAGAGAATTTAAGTGACGAATTAGAAATATCTGTACCTTAGAGTTCTACCGTGATATTAACCCTGAGTACATCAGGCTTAATACTGTCTTCAAAGCATAGTTCCAGGGGAGAATAATTCAGACATATTTCTGAATTATAAGTTCCCTTATACTCTCCTCTGTCTAGTCTTAAAGGGAACGATAAAACTTTAGCACTTGTAAAATGGATCTTTACAAGAACATTTTTTCCCCACCCCTTTTTTAAATATCAGAAGTTTTCCACTGAAAATACTTTCCATGTTCACATCTGGTTACACAATTTTTTTTCTAATTAGTTAACTCAACCAAGTGTTTAGAGGCGGAGGTATCTTATTCTCATTTTATGCCTCTGTAGATGTGCTGCTGACTTGTACCACCACTCTTCACCTTTTGCTCTCCTGCACTGATCAGCTGCCAAGAAGGGCCAAGACACTGCTCAGCCCTTGTCCTGTCAGGCTGTTGGGAAGCACTGAGGCTTACTGTTCTTATTCCTGTTCTTATACACAAGTCTTTATAAGCACAGTATGTCCTGCTTGAGCACTCACTTTGATTGCCACACCTGGTTCTTATCTTCTCTCTATGATTTGTATCTCAAATGAATCACTGAACATGCAAGATGTTTCATCTTTGCCTCAGTAGCACTAGTTAAATCAGTCATATTCTGTATAACACTTTTAGATCACTGATGTTTCTCTTGTATGTGTAAAAATAACACAGTGATCTTAGAAATGTGACTGTTCTCTCTTCCCTGTCAATTTTTTGGTGTCTGATAGAAAACACATCGTTGTTTCAGGTTAAGCTTTTCTTTATTCTGCTTATAAAGTAAAGAGGAAGGAAGAAAGAAATGCAAGTGCTTTTCACTAAGTCCGTTGACCTCCAAGACATTCTGAATGAAGGTTTTTATGCCGTAATTTGTTCTCACCCTTGGGGTTTACAACCCTCTATCTACATTTACTATATTTAAGTACATAGCTTTCAAAATCATGAGAAATCAGACTTGTTAATCCTGTAGTTTCTTTCAGAGGAGCTCTGTGCTGTTCAGGAAAATAGGTGCTACTGCTGTGTCCTGTGCCAGGGGCTTTCCGACCACTGCTTTTAAATGGTCTTCTTCCTTCCAGGGATGTTGAAAGACTTTCTGCTGTGAGCTCATCTCTCTGTACCTGTTCAAAGGGCAAGGCTGCTGTGTTTTAGAAATTCATGGACTACTTGAAGTGTTCAGTCCCTGAGCATCATTTGAATGAACACAGCACTGTATGTGCTACCCTAAGCATGTATATTTATTTGACTTTTGTCATCTTGAGCCTTTCTAAAATGCTTAGGACTTCCTATGCTTTATAAATAAAATGTGTGATTTTACATATGTGAGCTATGCAAGTTCTGTCAGTGGTGTCCTTTTGGGAGTACAGTATGGTTTCTGCTTCTGCAATTCAAATTCTCATAAAGGCAAAGGGATAGAGCAGGGAGAAGGGAAACAATAATGCCATTATTAGCCCATCAGAAGAGGCTAGATTTGCCTTTTGTGTTTCATACAGTATATGAAACAAATGTGGATCCGTTTGTAAGTATTGGTTTATTTTCATCTCTGATTCCACACTGTAGAAACCTGGGTGTTTATAAGGATTGGGACAATCAATATCTTACTCCAACTAACATACAGGTTTTATCAGTAGAAATCTCAAATTAAAAAATGACCTCTTTATGGTTTTCATTCATTTAATCTCGAGATTAATGCCTTTATTGTGATCTATTAATCAGAAATGCATTTGCTTTTTACATGTTTTCTTAACAAGTGCATGCCTCCTGCCCGGTCATGGCTCGTGTTTCAGAAGGACACAGCACAACAGAAAGGTTTTAAAGCAAATGTTTAATATCTTTGTTTTTTTTGTAATAGAACACTGAAGCTAAGAAGCTGAAAGTTGTGAGAACAGATCAAATTCCCATAAAGGGTTATATAACATGTTAGACCTGCTGCTAAGTAAGGACCTGAGATTGCCTGCGCCTCACACTCCTCTCCTATAGAATCACAGCTTTTCCTTCAGCATCCAGGCAAGGCAAGAGAATGACAGTTCATTGAGTTTTAACATTAACCATCTATATGACAGTTCTTAAGTCAATTTATTTCTCTGGACATGCTATTTTAACTTGATTTTTTTTTCAGGCTAGATGCAGTAGCCACAAAGTGTCTGGAGTGCTAAAGTAACATGCTGTTTAGGCCTCTGACAGATGTGGCGCTTCAGTGCACTTCCCTACAGATGCTCTGGTAAGGGCAGCTAGATCCTGGGAGAGGCTTTGTTCAGATTTTGAGAGGAAATGGGAGTGAAGGGGAAAATCAACACTTCTGCCTGCTAGTCTCTAAAAATAAGAAGAGCTACAACTGCTTTATTGAGGTGGGTAAATCGGTTTTGTTATGGCCCCTAGATTAGTATAATTGTGTAACTACACTAACACATTCCTGTTAACCTTAGAAATTTTGCTAAAATGCTTGAAAAAGTACATCTCAAAGTACACTGCCAACTGTCTCCTCTTGGACAGAAATCCTCTGAAATCTGGGGTTAACTTTAACTGCAACTGATTCTGTGGATTCAGTTGCAAGAACTACTTATCCCTAATCACAGAAATGTGTATATTAATGAATTATTCCTAACAGAAGACAAAAAACAGGAAGAAGGAGTGATAAACTTGTCATGAAGAGTGGGGGTTTTTTTTAAAAAAAGGAAACAAAAGACCTGTCTTGCATTTATTTCACTCCACAGGTTTGCATTAGCAGAGACTTGGGAAAGTAATTCAAGAAACATATTTGTGCAATGAGAACTGTTACCATAGCTGTTCTAGGGGGGACAGAGCTATTGCTGACTTGTTAAGCGGCTTTTACTCTTCAAAAGACAAAGCCATGTGGAGTCTTTGGGAGCAGAATCCTAATGAGGTTGCTACACTTGCGCTTTTTTTTTTTCCTCCTGTCAATCCTAGACCTTTGTAACATGTTGTAATCTATTGAGAGATTAATTTAAAACGTGGAAGATAGATAGGGCAAAGACAGGGCCCTGGGTGTTCCCCCCAGCTCCCTCATAGCCCTGTTTCATCAGTAGGTCAAGCAGAGGCATTGCTCAACCTTCAGCTCCTGCTATTTCCACAAGTCCATTGCAGAGAAGGTGTCTAGATAGTGCTGTATATGTGAGGAATGATGCTGCTGATTTGTGGATATAGAAATTTTCATATTGGTGCAATACTACCAATAAAAATTAGTCTGCAAAATGCTTTGAATTAGTCTAGAAAACATTGAATATTAACATTTATTACTTAGAGAAATGAAAAATCCATCATCTCTTTGGCAATGCCAGTGTATCATTCTGATGATAGAGTTGCTATGATTTTCTGACTTGCAAACTGTAGTTACAGATTTTATGATTCTCAGGGTACTTGAGGTACTGTAAAGGCCCTATCTTTTTGTTACATCTGCTGATAGTATCAGTGGCTGTGCAACTGGGGAGCTTTGATAGTAAAGGGAAAGATAGGAAGTAGAACACTTACACATCTTTTTTTTCTGTGGAAGCAGAAAAAGAGTTTCTTAAATTCCTGTCTGTAGTTTCTTTGCTTTGAAAGACATGAGAAAAATTTCAGGCTGTCCTGGAATATGTGTGGAGTATGCTGGTATGACTTGTTGGATGAATCATCTTCCAGTGATAGAACTGGAAATCTCTGCCCATCAGCAAATATCACCATCACTCACACTGCTTAGCTGCAGTGGTCTGTGTGTGGACTGGATACTAGATAACATTTGTTTTGGTTGGTGAAAGAATCAGGTAGCTAGTGCCACAGGTGGTATTTAACATCCTGCTATGTGAGGGAAATGGATCAAATCTTCCTATAGGTTTTAACATTAAAATTTTTCAAAATAGATTTAGAGATTCTCCAATTTTGAAATATGAGCAGACAAAGTTTGGGATTTAGTAAACTGTACAAGAACTACTATCTGGAAAGACACTGAAACAAGTGCTAACACTAGTTTTCAATAAAAGTAGGAACAATCTGATCATGTTAGTGAAGGAACTTCATCAATAGCTGTCCTGGTTCCTGACCAGGACAGAGTTAATTTTTTGCAGTAGCCAGGAGAGAGGCATGGCCAGATCTTATTTTAAACCACCTCATGTCTGTGATNCAGCAAATATCACCATCACTCACACTGCTTAGCTGCAGTGGTCTGTGTGTGGACTGGATACTAGATAACATTTGTTTTGGTTGGTGAAAGAATCAGGTAGCTAGTGCCACAGGTGGTATTTAACATCCTGCTATGTGAGGGAAATGGATCAAATCTTCCTATAGGTTTTAACATTAAAATTTTTCAAAATAGATTTAGAGATTCTCCAATTTTGAAATATGAGCAGACAAAGTTTGGGATTTAGTAAACTGTACAAGAACTACTATCTGGAAAGACACTGAAACAAGTGCTAACACTAGTTTTCAATAAAAGTAGGAACAATCTGATCATGTTAGTGAAGGAACTTCATCAATAGCTGTCCTGGTTCCTGACCAGGACAGAGTTAATTTTTTGCAGTAGCCAGGAGAGAGGCATGGCCAGATCTTATTTTAAACCACCTCATGTCTGTGATGGGGGAAAGGGACTCTTCCAGTGAAAAAGGGGTTCCTTCTGAGTGAGAACATTGCAGAGGGAGCCATCCGGTATTATCTATTATTGGAGGTGGTCTCCATGAAAATCCTTTCTTGTACCGTCTGTCATTAGCAAATACCTCTCAACAGGTATTTGTATTGCTGCTACTGTTTTCTTATCTCATTGCTGTTTCCATTAAATTTTTCTTATCTCAACCCGTGATCTTTTTCTTTTGTGCCTCCAATTCTCTTCTCCATCCTGCTGCAGGGAGGGGAGGAGAAAACAGGGAGAGCAAGAAGTGTGTGGTTTAGAGAATCTTGGTGGGACCACTGAACTGGGGAATACACCACTAAACCACAATAGCCTTATTTGGTGTCCAGTGTTGGGCTTGAAGGGTTTGAGATAGTGGCAGATTTGATGGAATGTATTAGATTGAATTTAATGCTGCTAGTGCTGCTTAGCTGGTATTCAGCAGGCTCCTGTGCTTGCTGTGGGTTTATCTTTTTCTTTTGTATATTAGTCTCTTGTGCTTGTTAGTGGCTTGATTTGTTTTTTTTTGGTTTTTTTGTTTGTTTGTTTGGTTGGTTGGTTGGTTGGGTTTTTTTCTGATGCTGTAGTGCTATGATGCTGATCACCTCACTGTATTGTGCCTGGGACTGTTTTGATGACAACCATGAGGATGTGCTGGGTTGGCAGGTGGCCAGGGCATTGCTGCTGTTCCTGTGCTGCTCTACTGGACAGCCTGCAACTTCAGTCTGAACTTGAGTCCAAGGGATTGTGATATGTGAATGAGCCCACAATGGAGGAGAGATCCACTGGCAGCCAACGGAAGACTCCATGCAGGAGCAGGTGGGGGCCTGAAGGAGGATGTGACCCCATGAGATGCCTGTGATGGAGCAGGTTTGCTGGTAGGACTTGTAACCCCATGGGGGAACCCACTCAGGACCAGCTTACGAAGAACTGCTGCCTCTGGAAAGGACCCATATTGGACAAGTTCAAGGAGGACTGTCTGCTGTGGGTAGGACTCCATACTGGAGCAAGGGAAGTAGATATTCCCTTGCAGTCTATGGTGAATACCGTGGTGTGAACCAGGCTGTCCCTGTGCAGCCCATGGAGGATTATGATGTGACTGTACTAATAGTGGACTGTAACAGAAACACCTCACTGTTAGTCAGGCTGTGGACAAGGGAGGGGGTCATTGCAATGTTAAACCAGATAACCTGGCCCAAAGGGGTGAAGGTTGGAGATTGTAATGGATGTGCCTTTAAATTGTTTTAGGTCATGATTTGAGTTGTATGCTACAGGAATTCCTGTAACAGGAACCACCTGAACCAGTGGAGGAAAAGCCTTACAAGAAGCAGTTGCAGTGCAATAGTGATGGAACCTGAGCTGGCTTTGGTGTCCATTAACTCCCCTCATATAGCACCTCTCCTGTACTGAGTGACCACATGTTGTGGGTTGGAAAATAAATCGTTNGTGTGTGTGAAATAAACTGTGTTACTTGTGTGTTTTGTTTTTGGGTGTGTGTGGCTTCTCTCGGACATCTCTTGTCAGTACCGCGTTTCTTAGTGGTAAAACCACAACACCACAATAAACAGATGGAGCCCAAAGTCATGGACTAAATGAATTTAACAGACATTTTTTTGACATTTAATGGATATTTTGTAGGGGTGGTCCATAGACTATGAGAACAATATCTGTTAATTATAGGAAAGAATCAGAAGGGGCGTGGTGGGTAATGAAGTTGTGTGGAGAACTAGTGTAGGACGTGGGCATGATATAAATGGTACAGAATAAGGGATGATATGTACTTGTTTTGTCTGGGGTAGAGTTAAATTTCTTTCCAGTGGCTGGTATGGGAGTGTGCTTTGGATTTGTGCTGAACACAAAATTGATACTATAGAGATGTTTTTGTTCTTGATGGGCTGGGCTTACACAGAGCTAAGGTCTTTTCTGCTTTTCACACTGCCATGCTGGCAAGGAAGTTGGGGGTGCATGGGAAGCTGGAAGGAGACACAGCTGAGACAGGTGACCCTATCTTACCAAAAGGATTTTCCAGACCATATGACATCATGCATAAAATAGGGGGAAGAAAGAGGAAGGTGGAGGAAGTTTGGAGTGATGGTGTTTGCCTTCCCATGTCACCGTTAAGGGTGATGGGGCCCTGTTGTCCTGGAAATGGCTGAACGCCTGCCTGACCATGGGAAGAAGTGAAATAGTTCTTTGTTTTCCTTTGCTAGTGTGCATGGCTTTTGCTTTCCCTATTAAACTTTATCTCAACCTGTGAGTTTTCTGACTTTTACCCTTCCAGTTCCCTCCCTGATCCTAACCCTGATCCTGTTGGTTGGGGCACTGAGAGAGCAGTTGTGTGGGGCTTGTCTGCCAGCTGGGGTTAAACCATGACTATACCTCACATGCAAATGGATGTGTCATTTCATTGAAGCTTTATGTGAGTACGCTCATCAATTCTTTCATTTCTCTTTGGTTGCAATAACTAAGATAGTGTTGGTTTTATTTTGGAAGTTCATCTAGTAAAGTATCACAGTTACATGCCAGCCAACATACAGAAATCATACAGAGGAAAACAGACTGAACTGGTATCTTAAGAACGTTATGTAGACAATATATTTCGGGTTTATAGCTAGAGCCTCACATAACCCTACCTTTTATTAAAAAAAAATCAATTTAAGAAGATTCTACTATATATCTGAAAAGTAGCCTGCATTGCGGAATTTAATAGGATTATGCTATTGATTCCATCTTTACAATGCTAGCTGGTATTTGGTACTTGTGAACTGCAGACTATTATGTGACTGAACACAAGGGAAGAGGGATTAGTTTGTAGAAGAATAAGCAGCTTTCCCTTAAACTGCCCTGAACCAAATATACCTGTTTTGGTCTGTTTAGTAAATGCCAACTAACAAAACACTAGTCGCAGTACCTACTAAAAATTAATATCTTCTTACAATCACTTGCTTAGTCTCTGAGTAATCAAACTGCCCGTGAAGTTGTATCTGTTGCTATAATGTAGCTCTTACATTTTTTTCAGAAAATTCCACCTGTATGTCTTTAATCAAACAAAAGCTACTAAAAAGTTGCCGGGAAACCCATGTCATGTACTGATACTATTGTATTTCCTAGCAATAGAAAGTGCCTTCTGTGATTTTTGAACTTAATGGAATAAATGCCCAATGAAACATCATTTCCATAGAAGTGTATTTTTTGGAAGATAAGTCTTCTTAACCAAGAAAATAGTTCTATGCACTAAGTCACTTCATGATATACCAACGCTATTTATTATTGCTACATTAGTGACCATAGTCATTCCTTAATGTTTGCAAATCCTATTCACCTCTTAAGTCTCATAGCTTTAATTGTGACAAGTATTTCTACAGAATGTAGTTTATAAGAATTTGAGAAAATAAAATATGCTTTGAAATGAGTTTTATGAGTGTAATCTTGTCTTTGTCCAGCTTTCTTCCCTCTTCTCTCTACTGAAATCTTTTTCTCTCTCTTTAGTACTGAGAGTTTACTAAGCTGTTGCTTTCTCTTAGTTTTAGATGGCTCTGCTTCCAGAAAGCAGATGGCCAGCTGTGAAAACACCAATACAGATAGAACTTTCTAAGGAGGAACACTGGCAAAATGCTGAGATTCCAGAAAACAGATTATATATCTCTGGGATAAACTTTTAATTTACTGTCTTCCCTGACTCAACAGCCTGTGCTGAACTATATCAGAGATATGTTTATAATTTCATCTTTACCTTTGAGAGAGGTAGCAACAAGTTACTTTTCTGCGGAACAGTTCTCCTCTATTTTCCTTTTCTGGTTTTGTTATTAATGAGGATGTGGAGAGAGAAATATCTTCAGTACCTTACACATTAATCCTTGGTGCTTAATCAGCTTTACATTTCTGAAGACTGCAGATGATGATGGGTTTCAAAACTGAAAGAAATAAAGCAAAGAAAAAGTTAAGAACATCAAGAGCACATGTGAAGAGCAAACACCTGTCCCACTAACTTTGAATGGTTTTCCCATTTAACAGCTGGTCTATGCTATGTCAGTAGTTAACTACTGTTACATGGAGCACAGCTTGCCACAAGTCATGTGCTTTCAACCTGGCTTAGTTTGAATCTAAACCAACTTAACACCAATACAGATTTCTCGACCTGAGTTATGAGAGTTGTGATCTTTTGTGTAGTTCACCTTTTCAGTTGATGTCCAATGATATCAGTTTATCTCTTTTTCTCTTTGGCTCTATCATGTCCTTATTCAGAACAGAGTGTGGTAATAGGAGGTGAAAGAAAAAACAAGTCAGTTGAGTTAGTAGGGGTTAAAGCTATGTGGGATGTGAATGGTTCTGTAAACTTTATTGTTGGAATAATTTCTTTTTTCAAATGAATGTGTTTGAGAAATCCCAATCAACTGTGCTACTTTATTAAATTAATATTTCAAGTTTTTTGAAAATTAGAGACTGTTTACTGAATATCCTCAGCTGTGGCTGGACTGTCAGTCCCGTGTATAAAATATATGCTTTAGAAGAATGCTAGGAAACATAGGAAAATCAATTGCTTTTCCACAGGAGCAGGAACAGCACTTCTGTTGTTTCATTGGGGTTTTTAAGAAGCCTGTTTGCCAAATGAGTAATTAATGTTGATGATTGCTGCTAAACGTAATGTGAAATGTGAGTGTAAAGCCTCCCATCTCTGAGCAGGAAGGAGGTAGTGCCAGGCAATGGCATTCAGTCAATGTGCTCTGCCTCATCAGTCATGGGAGAGGGTAGGGGGGACAGTGTATCACTGCTAGCTATAAAATATTTCTGGAAACAATATGCCTGAGTGCATGGGCTTGGGGAGGACATTCAGAAAACATCAAGAAGTGTATCCTGCCCTTTATGTGTTTCTGACAACGCAAGTTGGATTTACTAGCTGTTTGTTGCTACAGTAAAAAGCATTCAGAAGATTTACAGCTGAAACAATAGCTGCAGATGTTCAGTTTTGTCGTATTTATTGAAGGTTTTGTTGAGCTCATGGCATCCTTTGAGTAATTGCCATCTGAGGCATGTTTTGTAACAAGGACTGTGTCAAAGTTCTGTGTCACTGTATTTCATACAGTTCTACCAGGTCTTCAGGGAAAGGGAGTGCAAAAACATTAACAACAAATGTGTGGGCAAGTAGTAGAAGTAATAACTAATTGCCTGCCAGTCAGGATTTATACATTTAGAGAGCACCTCCTCATGTAATGATGGGTTTTACATTTTACTTTAACACAGAATAGCCATTATCTTATCGCCGGGATGGGTTTCCAGATGTGTGGTAACAGCCCAGAACATTCTTAGCCATTTAAAAGGAAGATGGAGGAATATATAAGAGTCAATAATATTTTCCTTTCTTTTATAGTGGAGTGAAAAGGTAATAATGTGTTTAAATCATGGTAATAGAATAACCTCACATTTAGCTCTGATGAATTCCTGTAGTATTTAAGACACGCACTTGCGAAATTGAGGATCTTAATGTTTAGATGAACTTCATAGAAGTGTATTAGAGAATTAAAGGTGATTTTGTTTGAGTGCATCAAATGTGAGACATAATTTTTTTTTTTTTTTAGAGACTGCCATATCTCCTCTTAAGGTTCTGGAAACATAATTTAACCCAGACTTTGAAGATTAAGCTGTCTTTGCTTTGCACAGGTTGCTTCCATAAATAACCTGTGTGAGACCACGGCAGTCTGACAGCAGACCAGTGTTATTACTACACCACAAGTGTCATTGATTTGTATTTAGCAGGGAATAAAAAGTAGAAAATTGATGTGATTTTGAACCCAAATATTTGTGTAACATTTATTATAGGAATATATTTGCTGTATGGCTATCTCCAGAACTCTTACTCTTTCATAGGCTCTGGACTTCTATCTTTTTGTTAAAAAATGTCATATTGAAGTTGTTTTGGGGTTTGTTTTGGCATATACCCATTTCAAACCTGACTTTTCTGATTTTACTATGGAGTGAACATGACCCTTAGTGATTTGTGTCTTATTAACTCATTTGAATTGTGTGCTTAGCTCCAAGCTCCTTTCCTTCAGTATCTCTAATGGTGTTTGCCTTTATATGCTCTTGATCTGAAAATGTGAATACTAATGAGTTGTCACTTCAAGTAGTATTTCAAGGTAGTATTTCAAAGCTTAAAATATATTGTTGACTAATTCCCTGGTATTTGAGACAGTTCATTTCTTCTGTCATTGTGATAGAAGAAATTAAGCCCAAAACTTAAGGAAGGAGGCTAATAGACTTGGTTTTATTACTGTATATTGTCAGAAGTTAGGAGTTTTCTCTTCCTTGTCTGTTAATAGAGGATTAGACAGGATTTTTAGTAGATGTTTCTGTTAATAGCAGTAAGGCACAAAACAGAACCACAGTGCTGCTCTGAGAGTGCCCTGCACCAGTTCCAGTGGCTGTGAGGGGCCACCTCAGGGCAGGGCTCAGCTCCTTGGAGGGAGGAGGAGGAGGAGGAGGCAGAAGACTTAGGAGTGAAGTTGAGCATGGGAAGAAGGCTGGGAGTTGGTTTTAGTTTTGTTTTTTGCTATCTGGTGAGGGATCTCCCTGTCCTTACCTACACCCTTGAGTATTTTCCATCTTACTTTCTCCCCCTGTCCTGCTGAGAAGGACAGTACGAGTGGGAGGCTGGCAGCAAAGTCTAACATACCACAGACCCATCTATAACATGATTTCCAAAAATCCTCCACCAAACAAGCAGAAAACCCCCACAACTCTAAGCAAACAAAAAGCTACTGCTGAAAATGTAAAGAAATGTAACAGGAATGATGGCAATCACTTCTATTTCCTTTTCAGAAGGAAATAAGAATGGTGTTGTTCAGAAATGTCAGATAAAATGCCCCCAGCATTTTAAATAAGGCCTTGAAATATTACCTTAAAATCAGCATTTTTCACCAGTTTCTTTTTTAAAGAAGAAAAATTCAAGGACCCACAATAATTATTATAAATAAAATATTAAAGAGTAGTTATTTTTA
>VYZS01090004.1:0-13856 GCA_013400695.1 Neodrepanis coruscans | reverse complement strand
CAGCAGCAGAAGCCATTTATTTTTCATGGAGTCACGGTTTCTTTTTCTTTTTAATAATTGGTTCAGTTTGGGGGGGTGTCAAGGGGAGGGTGTCCGGGCTATTTTTGTTTGTATTTCTGTTTGTTTTTTTCTTTCTTTTCCCTCCTGGTGTTGGGGTTTTTAAAGGAGACGTTGTTGGGGTGGGGGTGGTGGTGGGGGAGAACTGGCAGCCTTTGTTTCCCACGCATTTGTACCATATTTTCCAGTTCTTTCTCTTCCTGTTTAAACTTAATAAATCCTGTCGCATTTAATTCTCTAACAAGATCTCGTCCAGAATTTGTGGGTAATTAACCCCTTCCTGCCATTTCAAAATGGCATAGGGCAGTAGAATTATTGGAAGCATAGTACAATATGATTCAAATTGCATTGTAGCTTTAAATTAGTCCTAAAGAAAATCTAAATTGTATTTTCCATAAATTCACTTTCTGTCTGACCAAAAAAACCCACTATGTGGTTTTGATATTACACCTGTGAAACTTTTCCATATCCCCTTTGCCACTGGAGCTGACAGAAGTTGTAGTCTCACACTGCTACCATCCACAGACATTTCTCCAGTTATAATGATGAAATTCTGGCTCTTAGAATACACTGAGTTCACATTATTAGCCCTTGTGTAGGTAGGTTCTGCAATCTTCCACAGAACAGGAATGAAGTTTCTTCCCTTTCTACTCTGTGTTTTTCTACAGGTTCCCTTCCACCCACAAATCTTCCTGGTACTGTTTAGCAGAGGATGTTTCCAAAAGAATACCTTTTTCTCCTTACATGATGTGTTAGAGGAAAGGTAAATATGTGAAAAAGAAGTCAGACTCCTCTCTAATCTTATTGGGGTAGACCTTTAATGGCTTTTATAATTTCAATACTGAAAAAAAAAATGTTAATATTAGAGTAACCTGAGTTTAACCTCACAATGCTGCTGTAAGGGGCAAATATATCATTATCTCCATTTACCAGTGGTAGCCTGAAGCATAGATAGATTTTTGTGTGTCTGGCCCAAGGTCATGTAGAAATGCATTAGCAGAAGTATAATTAGATGTAAAATATTCTGAGTTCTAGTCTAATACTTAATAGCTGTCCTTTCTGTAGTGGGAGGCATTTATATTTACCTAGGAGAACACTAGCCTGAAGAAATGGTTCTTTTCCAAGGATGGCAGAAAAGAATTTTGTACTGTCTGTAATGGCCTTAGCATGCAGTTATCTAAAATTGTCTGAGTTTAAACTTGGCAATAAAAAAATCAAAGAGGTTGCAAAGTGGATTCTGAAGTACAGCTAACACTGTGAAGTTCTAGTTGCTGTTGCATCAGTGTTCTGAGTCACATATTCTGTTTTAAATATAAGAGGAATTTTCTTCTTGCTGTTTTTGGCAGCTGGCCTTTTATACATCTATTTTAGTAATAAAAAGTCAAGCTGACTACTGATAGTCTTTGTATGTGATACTTAATGTAGTCAGCTAATTTTCTTCTCAGCCACAAAAAGTAAAATGGCTTCTTGCTATTCTGAAAGTTAAGAAAGAGAAGAAACAAAAAAAACCCCTGTTTATTCAGTGTCAGAAAGATATGTCAAGAGAGGATGTCAGAGAAGGATATTTGTTCATTTGTTTGCTATTGTTTTCTGTTATCATTATTAGCTGCTTGTCTCTTCTGTAGCAGAGCCATGCTTACAAGGCCTGTGCACTGCCAGACCTGATTTAGCACAGGGGGACACTTCAACTTATTTTGTTTATTCTACTGTATGTGCTTACTTTCATGCTGTCCCACTAACAAAAAGACTGAACTACAACTTTCAAAGCTCAAAGATATGTTTTCAGTGCTTATACTTTTGACACCAGTATTCTTCATAAAAATACACATTTCATGAACCAAAGATATAGATGCAGGGATGTCACAAAAGAAATCAGACCTGCAATTAAAGATTAATAAGAAAATAAAATCAATCTTAGAGGGGCAAAATATTTCTTTGAATCTTCACTGGGTTACTTAAAAAAAATCTGTGAAACCTCTCTATATCACAGGAATATCTTTATATTGCAAAAGATTGCCACTTACATGGAAAGGAGATCTTTTATTCTAACACAATGATGCAGTTCCGCTAGTGACATTGCATCAAAACATCTCTATAAGATTTTTCTGAGATGTGAGGCAGTAATAAGTGATGGGTTTGTTGTCAGTGTTTTAATTTTTCCATTCACTGTTCCAGGTACACATTAAATTTAAGTTCATTGCTGTGCTCAAATACTTCTCTTCATGAAATTTGGCAATGGTGACAAAGACAGGAACAAGCTCTTTGTAAAACACATAGCTTATAAACTAGAGGTTGCTATAACCTAGTTGCTAATAAAGCACCACGGGAAATCTAATTAATATCACAATTTACTTGTCCTTGCTGAATCCAGAAAGAAAGGATAAAATTCTTTTGTACAGTAATATCATCCAATAGATGGCAGCATCATCTTTATAATGCAATACTTTTTGAGCAAGTACAGAGATCTATGGGATGAATGTCTTCTTCAGTCTGCTAATTGACAGAAGAAATGTGAAACTTTTTCTTTTAAAAAGTAAAGTTATAAGAAAACATAGTAGAGTTCATCATTTTCTAGTGGGACTTTTGTCAGTTCATAGTTCCATTCACTAGGAGTGTTGCTGTTCTCACTAACCAAGAGGACAGAAGTACAGTTCCAAATGGTCATTGAATCCTGATTGTAAAAGACTTTGTTTCTCTTTATTGAACAAAAGCTTAGAAAGAATAAATCTCAACTCCATTATGACAATTAGAAATATATCTGTACACAGTGCCCATGCATGTGAACACATAAGTGTGGGCTTACACACAAGTGTTCAACCTTCAAGCTGTCAATTAAAAAAAATCTGTCCTTTTATATAGAAAAATATATTTCTAAATATACTGTTATTGCATAGCTATTATTTTGTAAAGAAAGATGAACCGATCTGCATATGAATGCCATGTTCTCATGCTAGGAAATATGAATCTAAATAGGTCTGAATTCTTGACATTAGACAAAGATGAACACTGAAAACATGAACATTTCAAGATCAGTGATAACTCAATTTATGAATAATTTATAACTTTGACCACAATTATTTCCTAATTTAGTGGACGATTGAATGTTAGGGGACTGATTTTGAAATTTTATTTGAGGAAAAGACTTCAAACTTATTGACCATTCTGATTGCCAGCTATATTTAGAACAAGATAGATATTCTGATTGGGAATTAAAAAAAGGGCAATTTCGTTATCACTTTCAGAACAGTCTCATTTTTCTCAGTTTGAAAATGTCATTATTTCACTATATGCCTATTTACTAGATGTAAATATTATTGGTCTTGTAATTTCTGATCATGAAAATAACAGAATGTGATTATCAGAACCACTCTGCCACACACACAGACCAGTGTTATTATTTTGTCAGTAATAACCAGACTCAATAAGCTAGACTGCCAGTAAAATAATCCTGCTTAGACTTCACTCTTACTGTATATAGATATGTACAGCAATATATGTATATTTATATATGCTCCTTTATGGTTTCTAAAATAGATTAGCATTTTTTAAAAGACTGTAAAAGAAATTAAACTTTAATTTGAAAATTATGTTATTCTTTATCAGAAGAGCAAAATTTTCTATTCAGCATATCCTGTGACATTTTATGTCCTTCTCCCACTGAAATACCTTGACTTTCAGCAGGGCACTTTGCATTAAGTAGAGAAACTCCTATGTGCTCATAATTACAGACAATTGTTAACTACTTTTAAGTAGTGCATGATTTTGAAATAATTAAACCCATGAAATCCATTCTGCAATACTGTTCTCACTTGAAAGTGGAATTTTAAAATTAAGATAATTAAGATGAAAATATCATAATGTCTCCTATTGACAAGTTAAGACACATGAAGCAAGGAACAGTTGGCTGAAATTTTCTTTTGAAATGTTCTCTGGAAATATTGATGAGCTGTAGTTTGGACTGATGTTTGATGCTTAACTGTGCATGGAATTGCTATGCAATGATTATAGCAATACGTAAACTAATAGCTAATACATGGTATATTATTAAGTTTAGAGTGTAAGTACAGGAAATAAAAAGGGGAATCAGAAGCAAAATTAAACTAAGATTTGTGAAATTTTACAGATATATAATAGGGAACCTAATGACTGTTCAGTTCCTATGCTCCATGTGCTAGGAAAGCTATGGTAAAATAATTAATCAGTGATTGAAATGATAGAGCGGCAGAAATACTTCCATGTAGGAGGAGACTAGAGTCCTTTACTGAAGGACAAGGGGAGGACATGAGTAGATGCACTGGGGACTATTTGCAAATGTGCTTGCCTGATTGTATTAATTTTGGTATTGAGGGCTGAGTCTATCTCCTTGCACTCTATCGCCACGGTTTTATGCAGGAGCAGTGGAAGACACAGAATTGGAGAAAATCCTTTGTCAGAAGGAAAGGGAAAAAAGAATAGTATTGAAAAGACCATTGTAGCTTCCCAAAAGGTCCCTGAGTCAAGACAGCATGGAAATTGGTAAAACCCTATTTGTTTTCAAGAAGTTCAAGATCTGTACCTTTGGTGGTGAAACGTCCAGGAAACAAACGACGCGATGGAGAATTCTATTTGTACAAAAAAAGTGAGGGTGATTGATTTGGCTGGCATTGATCCCACCAAATTTTAAATACATAATTGAGGATCCTAATTAAGAGTGTAGTTGTCCCAGGTTCTTCTATAATTGATAGAGAGAAGCTTCTAGAGGGCAATTCAAGCCTTACATTAACTCAGTCACTTGCAGGAGAAGCAGCCTTTCTTCACTGAGCCCTAATCAGTTTTTTACTAACAAATGCTAGTTTGGTTGTTTCATATTAGAGGGGTGAGAATAGACATATAGTCTCAAAGACTAGACTCCTAAAATGATTCATTTCTTCTCTTTGTGCCTCAGCAGAATTTCTTTCCTCTGTCTGCCTTTTCTATTGACTTGTATTGACTTTCTCTTCAAGTCTGGGTGAATATACAGTAATCAAAACTTTGAGTCGAAATATGATTTCCAACAAAAATAAAAAAAAAAATTAAAAAAACTTACACTATCAGTCCCTTAATGAATCTGAAGAACTTGAGTCTTTTCTTGAAAACCTTTCAACAGAAGCATGAAAAGTAATGGACACTTTCCCTCTGTCACTGAATTTTCTCAGGGCATTTCTTCTTTAAAGTAATTTGCATTTCTCTTTGTTTTCTAGGAATGTTGTCATTCTGAGTTTTATAAGAACACTGAATCTCTCTCCCATTCACAAGCATAACCTCACTGCAGATAACCTGTGATGGAGTTATTTGCTATTTTTGAGCAATTACTTTAATAATTTCTCATATTCCCTTCTTCAAATTCCCTGCTGTTATCAAAGCCTAGAATGTCTCAGACCACAAGACAGGAACTCCAGACAGACTTGACAAGATACTGACATCTATCTCAGCTGAATGTTCAGTTGGTGAGATTATGAATTTTCTGTTCCCTGCTTTTAGTACCAAAAAAAGTACTTTAGGTTTGATGTGAGGGTTTTGAACTAGTTGGACAACGCTGGGCTTTCACTCTAACGTCTAGTTCAGGTTGCTTGAAGTGGTACAGATGTTTTAGTTTTCTATTTAATGAAAGAAAAAGAGCATTATTTTTAGGTGCCTGAAGAGTTAGCTGTCTGACTTACAAACCAATCCATGTAATCAGCTTCAGAACTTAATAGCATTGTTCAAGTGAACACGGATACAGACTACAGGATTAGAGTGTCAAATGCTCACTTCCAGCTCTGCAATCAGACAGGTAATTATTATTTCTCAGGATGTTGTAGTCTAGCATTTATAAAATTTAAATATTAATTTTAGAAATCTTAATTATAGCAACTAGAACAGTTTTGTTCAAAATAGTCCCAAAAATAATCTTGCAAGAAACTAATAGCAATTTATCTGATCGAGGAACAGGTAGAGGTTTAATTAGAAGTGGAAAATGCAGTTTGCTGCTATTTGCATAGTAAGTAGGAAAAGAATTTTCTCATTTGGGGGAAGATTTTTCTTCTTTTAAATTATTGAAATAATAGGTTATCAACAAATTCCCAAAAAATAGAGTTCAATTGATGAACATAAACATATGATTTGCATTGATACATGCCTGATCTGTGTATTTGGTTTATGTGTAAATATCAGGTAAATAGATGCAGTATGTAAACAAAGGTTTTTTTACAGTCATATTTTTCTTATACATATGAAAATAACATAATGTGCTAATTTGCTTCTCAATGGAAATCTAATTTTAACCACATTCTTCACTGGCAAGTAAATACTATGTAATTTTCTATTTTTGTCTTAAACAGTGGTTGTGCAAGGAATGGTCACATGCTGCTTCTGTGGCTGGCATGTCCGTTGGGATTTCCTGTGACTGCACTGGAGCCGTCTATACTGACTCTCAGCAGCAATCCAATTGAAATGTATTGCTATTAAATTCAATGTTATTGCTAACAGCACTAATCCTGAAATCATAAATACATTAAAACTGAGGTTCACTTATCAATGCTGTAGAATTTAAAGACTGCAGCTGTGATCTGATGTTACAGTGCCATGTTCCATAGATCCCGCTGTGGAGACTTCACATTATAGGCCAAACAAAATAAGCATATCTGCTCCCCATTTCATGAAATGAGAAAACCAAGTACTACAAAACCTAAATAATTTGTTTTACTTCACAGAGAAGAACACGTCTAGATTCTTTTCTTCACTACACTTTCAGCTAATTCAGATCTTTTCCTCTTTTGTGTCCTATATTGAAATCTCTGTCATTTTCCTCCTCTCTTTAAGGAGAACAGGACAAAATTTCTTCCTTTCTCTTCTTTTTCCTTTTACTTCTCACTCCGCACCCACTCCCCCCACTCCTCCCACCACCCTCAAGCTACTAAGATTTACCTTTCAGGATGTTATTCACAACCCAATGATCCCTTCTCTGAGTTACCAAAGCTATTACATATCTGAGCTGGTGTGAGAATTATTAAAATGCTTCCCATTATTCTTAATGTACCTTTGATGGATACAAAGAAACTCTTTTATGATACATGCCTTGTATCCATTTATCCAGTGGAGATGTTTGCTGTACAATGGAGAGAATACTCAGAGTTCAGAACTCACTTAAGAAAATGCATATTTATTCACTTGTATTGACCAAAGAGAAACTCTGTTTGAAGGAAAATGGTTTTATTATTGTGAGAGAATTGTCTGAACTTAGAAGATTCAATACAGTGTGCTTGAGGGTAGGAAAAAGAATACCAAGCAAATTAAATACTTTCTAGCTTGGCAATTTTGTTATTTTCATGAGATGGGGATTCAAGTATTTGCTCCGGGAAGTAATCACTCTGTGCAAAGTAGAATAAGACTTGCAGCATGTTAGAAAGAACACTGAGTGGGGGACATTGGAAAATGGGAAACCGAGGTTGTCTTCAAAATTAAATCAGTTTCTGTGTCAAGAATTGACAGCTTTGCCTTCTGTATTGCTTTTGATAATCGTAAACAAAAATTTTATTCTGGGCATGAGCTATTTAGTGGATTTTAGTGGTTGAGTCTCCATGAATGAACAATTTCTGATGAAAATGTTTAACTAAAGAACTTCTGACTGGCTGTAGACGCTAGAGGGGGGTACTTCAGAACTGTACAGTATCAGTACACAACCCAGATTGGAGTACTAGAAATGTAATAACACAAGACAAAAGCNGGGAAGCAGGGCGCGATGCTGCCTCCCACCAGCACCTCCCACGGCCAGAAGGACAGGAGGACAGGTCACAGTAGCAGCCCCGGCACCCCACCAGCCATACGCCTAGCCACATGCCACACCTGGCCCGGCCATGGCAGCAGCCACCACCATCCCCATGGGCTCGGGGGCCACCAGGACCCGCCCCACCGCTCCAGTCCCCACAGCAGGCGGGAGCGGTGGAGCCGCACTGAGGAAGTCGCAGAGGGACCACACGTCCCGATGGGGGTCGGCAAAGCATGAGAGCCCCTGATAGGCAGCCATCCTCCTTCCCCGCTCCCTGAGTTAGGGAAGGAAAGGGAAAAGAAAAAAACTTTCTTGCCCCCTTCAATGATGCCAGCCCATGACAGCCATGCTCCTCCCTTAAAAAACTATGGCCACTTTTTTCTGCAGCTGAATTAATCAGCAAAGATTCATTGGAAGTGGTGGCAGTAAATTGCTTTCGCTATGTGTTGCCCTAAGACTGATATAAATTAATCTCCTTTGAGCCGTGTGTCCTGAATTTAGGTAACTATACTGGCCTCTAATGTAAATATTGCACAAAACGTAAAATACAAATACTCTGTGGAATGCAACAACAAAATAAATGATCTGTTGACCCATCTTTAAAACAAAACTTATCTCATAAAAATTGAAGGACCCTTTCATGTTTTTTTGAAAGGGCTTCTCATGATCCCTGGTAAATAACTCCCTCTTTCTGGAAGTAGAAACCAGGTTGAACATTGTTGATTGACATCAGTGGTATGCTTTATAACTTTCACCATTGGTCAGCAAATCTCTTCAGGACTGACAAAGCTGCACTTGTCACCAAGATTAATTTGCATAGCTCTCACTTATGGTGGTATCCTATTTTATATAGGTGTTGTAACAACTCAGCAATGAAAACAGACAGAGTAAATNCAGAGAGGTCAACAGTTTTTAATGATATCTATATATATACCTATACCACAGGGGCTGATGTGGTGCTCGCCAGCTGCCAGCAGGGGGCGCCTCTCAGTAGCGGTCGTGGGGTGAAACAGCGGTTCACAGGCTGTTCACAGGGGCAAAGAAAGATGAAAGGAGAGGAAGGGCTCGAGAACCAGAAAGTAGAAGACATGGCTGCTATCTCCTGCCGCTGGGATGAGAGAAGAAAGCAGAGATGATGGAGTGCACCATGTGCAGCCTTGTTCGTTGGTGCTGCTGCTGCTGCACAGAGCGTCTGCCTGCCCCTCTCTCTCTGGCTGAATTCATAAAAAGAGCAGATGGCTCCTGCACCCCCTCCTTTTAAAGTTTCTGACTTTTTTTCTGTTTCCAGGATGCTCAGTGACCCTGTAAGCATGGGGTATTGCAGGGGCACCCTGAGCGATTGTCACGCAGGGCTGAGGCATGGCTGCAGGAGCTGGGGGAAGGGGGGGGGNTATTGCACAAAACGTAAAATACAAATACTCTGTGGAATGCAACAACAAAATAAATGATCTGTTGACCCATCTTTAAAACAAAACTTATCTCATAAAAATTGAAGGACCCTTTCATGTTTTTTTGAAAGGGCTTCTCATGATCCCTGGTAAATAACTCCCTCTTTCTGGAAGTAGAAACCAGGTTGAACATTGTTGATTGACATCAGTGGTATGCTTTATAACTTTCACCATTGGTCAGCAAATCTCTTCAGGACTGACAAAGCTGCACTTGTCACCAAGATTAATTTGCATAGCTCTCACTTATGGTGGTATCCTATTTTATATAGGTGTTGTAACAACTCAGCAATGAAAACAGACAGAGTAAATATAAAAATAATAAATAATAAATAATAAATACAAAAATAAAAATGGAATAGTCCCCAAAACAGAAATGTCTTTCTTTGAAAGTATGCTGAATTAAAGTGCTGAATATACCATCTATTTCCATTGCATTATAAATAAATGTGGAAAAATTATATACAGTGCTATTTCTTGGTAGCTTCTCATTTGCATTTGCTTTTGTTGAAAATTAGCCCTACTGAAAACCATCATGCTCAAACCTGTCAGACTTTGGAAGGAAGCATTCAAACCAGCCTGGGGTGCTCCAGCCTGAGCCTGGACCCACAGCTAAATGGTGCAGCTGCACATATGTCTATAGTTTTTTAAAGCACAACTTTGGATCTAAGCAGCATGTCTTGTCAGATGTTCAGGCTCCTGGTGCAAAATCTCCACTTTTATTGAGCACCTTAACAATCAACTCATTATGATGACATAAGGTTTACCACCTAGCTACATTAAATAACCATATAATCTGTTAACTCAGGTAGCCAATGTATAATAGCAGCAGTAAGATTACTTTCAAAAGAGTACTGAGAATCCAAACTCAGTCATGCCTTTATTATGTGCGGTACAATTCAATTACTAGAAAAAAACAGGGTAACCATTTGCCATGGTTATAAGTTTCAAATTAGTAAATGTTCTTTTATTTTCCTCTCCTCCTTTTTTCCCCCAAATGTTAGTTAGCAAGGCCAGTGAAATTTTGCTTTCTAGGCCATGAAATTAAAGCAAACAAACTTTTTACCTCACCACAGCTTGTATGGTCAATGGAAAGTTATTGAGGCTGAAGATGTGAAAGACCAGATAAACAGGGGAATTACAATTATAGAGACTGAATAAATTCACATATTTACCTGAAAAATGGCAAAACATAAAAAATGTATACTGGAAGTATGTGATTTTTAGAAATATTATAGCTATGAAAATAAAAACAGTTAAATATTTTATAGAAAAATCATGATTATTTCAATTAAATGTATTATTGACCCTGTTGAATACAGTTTTGAAAGGATTGAACATTAGAAGACCTTTTTTTAACCCTTGGTTCTTTATAAAGGGCACCAATAATTGTTAGACATTTAAACATATAAAAATGCCAGCCCATCTAGTTTCTTTGATGAAAACAAACCAATTTCTGGAGCCCTTTCCACAAAGTCATTCAATAACCAATAATTGAATATTGTTAAGAACTCATTCCATAATTGGGAAACAAAGTAAAACAGAGTAAATTAATTGTCCAAGGTCACAAAAAGAATCAGTCATTGACAATCATTGTCAATGACATCAATGTGTAATAGCTTCTTCTTAATAAAAATGCTGTCCTGTCTTTTAACATGTTACTATCCTGAGATCATGCAACACTTGGTGAAGAAAAAGTTCAGTGACATTTCCTATTCTAGATTTGCTGTTCTAAAAACGGTAACCATGTGGTGTTAAAGACTCAGAATCTATAGATAGAGATTTCTCTACTCACTAGAGACTAAAAATAAAAACAACTTTAAATCAGTGCTAAAGCAGCATTAAAGTGCTACTGATCCTATTGAACAATGAAAGTGTATGTGTTGGTGGTTTATTTCCTTTAATTTAAATTCTTTTGGGTTAGAATACTGAATACTGTCTTGATTGGTATTTTTATACTCAGTTACTTGTACAATGCTGAATAGCACAATATTTTATTTTTATACATTGAATAAAATTTATCTCGAATAGTATTATCTACTCCTTCACTACTTTGAATTATCTATTATATTATTTTTCCAGTGTTTGATGAGGTGATGTTTAACATTGAATTCCAAACCTATCACATTGTCTCTTTTAGGGATGATTCTACAAATACTTACAAGCCACCATCTTTTATTCTGTGTAGCTGTTATGGGGTAGAATAGGTCCCTGTTTTTTTTCATTAAAACGTATTTTTCCCAGAGTTATGTTTCCCAGGGAGGTTCTTCTAAGGGGAGGCAATGGGGAGGGGGGTGTTGTTTTCTTTTATTTTTTTTTTTCAGGAGGGGGTTGCTTTCAAACCTGTATTTTGTCTTTTATAAGAAAGGGTTGCAGATTTGAGTCCCTTGTGGGCCGGTCTCCACGGCTCAGTGGACACACAGGGCGGCTGCAGGCTGTGCCACCCAGTCCCGGTTCCCCTGCGGGGGAGCAGCTCCCATGTGGAGGCGGTGACGGGGCCAGTGGGTGGCCACCTGTGTGGCAGTGATGGGGAGGGTGAGCCCCGTAATGCCTGCTGCATTCGGGGTTCAGCAGCGGTGGGCATGGCATGGGGAACACCCCGTCCTGTGGCTGCAGCTCAGGCAGCAGTGGGGTGGTGGCAGTGCTTGCTGTGGGCATGGTGCATGCTCTGTCCCAGGCGCATGGCAGCGAGACCTGCAGCCACACCCCCGCAGAGTGGCAGCTGCCAGGCCTGAAGTGACAGGCAGCGGCTGCCCACAGCTGCTGGTGCTGGGCTGAGTGGCAGCAGGTGCAGCCAACTCTCCCCGGTGCCATGTGCATGCACGGCAGGTCCCACCTGCTGCCCACACATGAATGCGGCGCTGGCTGGAGAATGTCAGCAGCCCTCGCAGCAGGTGGAGTCAACCCTGCGGGTGGCCACACTGGCATGTTGGGGCAAGGCTAGCCTGGGGCAGGTGCCACGTTGAGGAATAGACCCGGGATAGCAGTGTCCGGTGCTGGGGACACTGACGGGCAGCAGGGATGCCCCCCTCCTTCAGCTGGTCTTGACCAGGAGGCATTTTGGTGGGAAATGCCAAAATATTGCCTTGTGGTGAAATCTCATGGAGGGGACGTGCCCAGCGCTGTTAGCTGATCTGGAGGTGACCTGCACTGGAAAGGGACCCTGAGATCATGCAGGAATAGACACCCTATAAAACCTGCAAACCTGTAAGTTCTTTCTCTCTCTGTTGTCGTCGAAGTTGCCTCTCGGCATTTCCTCTGCTCTCTCACCCTTACTCCCATGGCTCGGGCAGCAGCGCAGCTGAATTGACAGCAGAGGCAGCACAGGGCTGAGGACCACATCGCTCACCAGCTGTGGTATTCTCTCCCCCTTTGGGTCCCTGGGGTTTCTTTTCATTTTTCTATTTTGCAGGAACCTCTAAGCGGGATCTGGCACCATTTCACAGGCCAGCCTCCTTCCTCCCTTGCTCTACCAGCCCAGCAGCCAGCCTAGAGTAGCACAGTCTGTCCCCCTTGCGTCATTATTGTCGGGTTTTTGTTTGTAAAATAAATTCTGTTGGTTGTTGTTGAATCTATTGCAACCTCTCGTCGTTTGTAATGCCCCCTGGTGTCCAAATCAGGACAGTAGCTCAGTTAACTGTGCTGTAAGGTACTGGGTAACAAGCTCTGTGAAATATTTATAAGACCAGGACTTTAAATTTTAAGGATTTCAGAACCCCCAAAATTGCATAATGTCATGTAAATGCAGAGTTCTAGTATTTGCACATTATTTAATGTTAAATAAGTACACTTTCCACTATATAATGCATTGTAGTTTTCTGGGAGAGAATACACACTTGAAAAGTGGTATTTCTAGAAGGGGCATAATATTTTAGCTTCACAGTTTTTGCCCAGCTTGTATTTTCATGCAGTCTTTAGAGATGAAAATTTGCCAACATTTAAACTCTTAAACCTCTTCTGTGCTTATTCATTGCATGAATCCACTCTTGTATTAGTAAATAATTTTATTTGTGTGCTTCCTTCACAAAGTATTTTTGTGCACTGAACTCTGACCCTGTCATCAAATCAAGTGATCCACTTCATTAACTCCTATGTATGTTCATAGCTTTTAATCTGCACTTTTTCTGTTTAGTGGTAATTTAAGAAAATTGTAACACTGTTTTTATGTCATTAATATCAAAAGTAAAGTAGTGGAGACCCTGCCTAGTTCTTAATAGCTCCGAGAAGGTCTATTAACTGTCTGTTCAATATCTTTGGCCAAATCTCTGCAGTTATCAAAGGAAGTCTAGATTTATGTAAAATATCCTAACCAAACATCATGCCCATAGCATCTGCATTGTTTGTCTGTTTTTTTTACTTCAATATAATAGTAAAAATAGTTTCCAAGCTAGTGGTCACAGCTAGCTCAAAAATAAGCAAAGGTATTAAATCAGATTCATAAATATGAGTGTGTTTCTGAGGACATGGGTGAGGTAAAATGATGGGTAAAATTTTGAATATTTGTGCTTGATACTGGGGTACTAGTCATATGTCATGAATCTTCTAGCATCTTCTTGTTAACTGTAGGTTTTGCCAGGGGATGAGGGTCA
>VYZS01090000.1:15998-31908 GCA_013400695.1 Neodrepanis coruscans | reverse complement strand
GGAGGCAGGTGATTTAGGGGCTACCTTGCAGCTGTTCCCCAGGGGCCCAAAGGACACCTTTTTCCCCCTTTCAGCACTAAATCTCTCCTCGGGCTAAAAAGGAGAGAGGGGTGTGCGCAGTTTTTGTAATCTTCTTGAGTTGTTCCCTCAGTCGAAACCGGGCAGAGGTTCACGGCCAAGGGGATCTTGAGAACACGTGCTCCCTTCTAACTACCCTGGAGTCTCTCATCCGGGCTCAGAGGGAGAGAGAGACAAGCACTATCTCCAGAGCGTCCTCACCTCAAATGCAGGCCCTGGAAAAATTTAATTTGTTTGTCTGTTTTGCACTTTATTTGTCGGGTTTTAGTGTTTGCGCAAAATAAACTGTGATTTTTTGTGTGTTTTTCTTCATTTTTGGGGTGTGTTTGTGACTTCTCTCAGAGTCTCTGCTCCAAAATCACTGAATTTGTGGTAAAACCACCACAAAGGAAGATGCACATCTGGCACATCTGTCAGTGGTACATGGAGAGGAGACTCAAACTTTCTCCTCCAGCAGCTGATATTTCAAAGCTTTTCCATGGTGGACTCTTCTACTCTTTGACGTGAGCAGTGGTTTGAAGCCACAGTCTGTCCTCAGAGTGTGGGTCAAAATGCAAATGATTCAAATCCCCAGAAAAGGTCAGAGACTCTCTTACTCACAGATGTTGTTCCAGAAAAGGTGTTTCATTGGTTCAGTGTTTGAAGCAAAGGAAAAAAATCCATTTGGCTAAACTTCTACTGGTTATTATCAAGGGATTATAAACATTCTGCTTTAAAACCATATGTCCAGCTGCTGCTTGCTAATTATAAATCTGGGTTTCAGTGCCGGTTTTGAAAAATACATAATATGGATAAATATGCCTTCCCAAAATTTTGTCTGGGAAGCAGACACAGAGACCACCACAAAAGCTTTTGCTGTCAGTTAGCACATAGATTGAGATTATTCACTTCTGTTCCATACTTGTGTAGCTAGAAAAGTAAATATGAATCTCATATATGCTTATTTAGAAGTCTGATGGGAAAGTTTTTCCTTATTGTGGGAAAAAAGCAGTCAACTACAGTGTAGGGAAGGAAATCCCCAGTATCAGTTGGCTAACGTAGTAAAAACCAAAATGATATTTAAGAACACCTTTTATTGACCTCATTTTCCATCCAAAATATGTGAGAACTGGCAAGAGTATGCAAAAAAATCCACTTGCTACACTGTTGGTTAGAACAATTCATTTTGATGTAACCATTTAATTCCTCTAATAACCTAATTTATACTGCTTAATCTATTACAGTAAGACTAAAGACATCTGAATTTACCGTAAAAAGTCCACATCAATATTTCCTTTTGCATTCAGTTCCTTCTTTGGTTCATCTTTGATGACAAGCAGACTGATGGGAAGGAGAGAAATAAACACAAATGGTCTTTAGAACAGCCTGTTCTGATTAAAGATGTTCTTGTGACTAAGGCACTTGACTGAATCTCAGTTTCTGGTTCAGCTCTTGGCTCTGCTGCACAGCTCCTGCTTGAAATTGTACAGGTCACAGAATTAATCTCTGAAAAAAAAAAAAAAATGGAGGCAATCTTTATTTTACTGTAACATTTTCAGGGTAGCTTCACTTACAGTTGAAGGCATCACACACACACACACCTAGATGAAAAGTGGTATCCCTGAACTCATCACCCTCTGGAATGTGCTTACTCTCAGCAATGTTTATGTTAAGTTTTTAAGAAATTTTTCTCAGATTCCTGTGAGTCTTGTGCTGATTATGGACATGCCATCTAATACGGAAACCAAACCAAGATGCTTGTTTTATGGCTCTTAATCAGACAGCCAACAGAAACAACATATGGCATTAGGCTAAGAACCAGAATTCTTCTGGCAAATATTTGAAATAACCCTGCATTGAGAAAATACGACCATTTGTAACCAGACGGCAAATGAAAACAAGGGAAAGATGTCCTGTTATGAGAATTACCTCAGCAAAACCATTCTTATCTTCAACAGTGGGCCAGCTGTGTTGTGTGTAGCTGCAGGAGATCTTGGGGCTGAGCTCCAGTTCTGGGATTATTGATGTTGTCTTAGGCTGGGAAATATATTCCTAATAACTAAAAGCTTCTGTACTGTTAACAAATCTCTTCACTCATTTGAAAGCTCATAGTTTGTACTCAGTGTCAGCCACTCAAGCCTGCTCCATAAGCAGTGTTAAACAGATTGTGCTCTCAGAAATGAACATCATTTCAGAAAAAATAAAATTCAGAGATAGCAGACAGAGTAAGGAGGTTAAATTAGATCTAAATTATTGCCCCACCAGTGGGATGCTATGAATGGGTAGCAAAAAAACATGGTACTTTGTTGCAAGAATTTGATAAACAAAATTTTTGTGTGTGTCAGATTCTGCTGCCTAAATAAGGTTTCCTGATACATCTTCATTTAAGTACAGTTGGCCTTTAAGTAAGGATTTGAAGCTGCTGTGGCCAGAAGTCTCATTATTTCTCTTTTAATTTTATGTATGTACTTCAAAACATGTTTGCATAGATGTCATTCTTTCTTTCTTACTTCTCATGATAAGAATCATTTGAAAGCTGCAGGTACACAGCCTGGCTTTTACTTGTTTGACCACACTCCACATTTGGGTCCAGCACACCTGCAAGTTAACGGCTGTCTAGAGAGCCAGCCTTTAGATGGATTGGAATTTCATTTAAGACAACATTCCGAGTGCCCTGGCCTTCTCCTACCTCTAAAACACACGTGGCTGGGCTTGAAAAAAATAGCTGTAAATGTGCTGAAAGGAAATTGTTGAATGCTCTTTCCCTCACGCCTCCTCCTCCTCAGTGCCCCATTCCACGGCACTAGAGCAAGACAGGTTGTAAAACTCCTCTGTAAATGCTAACACATGAACGTCATATTAAACCATAACACTGGCCATTACCAGGCAAGGCCATCGGTATGAGAAAGTTCCCAGAGTCCTGATTTATTTCAAGCGTTGGTGCAGCTTAACCCTGATATTCAGCAACAAGGGGACCTGTCAGCATCGGAAATACTCGGGGCCTTTTTTGGGTATTAAAGGACTTGGGTATGGCAAGAGACATCTGATACCTTTCACAAAGTCTGCAAAATATCCAGTCATTTTCAATCATTTCACCTGGCCTAACTTTGCCACATTTCTACCAACAACACTGTGAGAAATTAAAAGCTCTGTTCAAAATCTTTATAAGCATCAGATGGATGACCTTCATTGTAGGTAGAAGTTCTCTAAAATTCACAAATTTAACTATTAATTTTTGGTTATACTGCTAATTATACAACCCTAATTTCCTCTTCCTTTTCAAGAAGTACTTAAATACTACAGAATCACAGAATCACACAATGAACAAGGTTGGAAAAGACCACTGAGGTCATCGAGTCCAACCTATTACCTAACAACATCCCATCATCCAAATATTCTTAGAATTTAAGAGATTCAACCATTAAAATGTTTCAATATTGAAGTACAAATCTTCTTTCTTAAAGATACAGAAAAGACATGTAGAGCACTGCTGTGCAGTGTGCAATCTTGCTTTAATACAGTAAACACCAGATCTAAATACCTGGACCAGTACTCCAGGACATCTGAATACTTTAGTGTTAAAAAGTATAAAAATTATAAAAAGAATAAAATTAAACTCATGTTTTCTCTTTCAGTTTCCCATAAGAGTGGCCTTTATTGCTTCCATCAGAGCACAAATCCCTTCATGCCAACTGTTTTGCTAATTTTTTACTCTCATTTTTAAGTTTTCTACATCAGTTAAGGCCACTAAACATATGATTCAGTTCTCAGCTTTCAATTAACATAAATTCCAGACAAGATATAGGTAAGCAAATGGCAGATGCACTGTTAGATGTCCTCTTTCTCAGAAAAGAAGGTGATTAGATTCTTGTACAGCTATTAGACAGATGAAGGCAAAAGACAGAACTTCCATTAGACATTTAATTTCTTCAGTATTTAATTTCTTCCTGCATCAAGGCAATGACTCCTCTCCCTTTTTTCTTTTCAGACCTAGACAGAAATAACATATTTGTTTAAAAACTTGATGGAAATAAACAGTTTTAATGGATAACTCAGCTTTGAGTTTTGTCTACATGACTATTGATTTCTTTCACAAGTACAATGTTTTAGCTGGGGGCACTTAACATAATCTTTACTCTTTCTAAAAATTAGCAACTTTTGGAAGTAATTTGAGCTAATTTTAAAATAGGGTTGAAGAATGCAATCCTGAAAGGTAATACATTTTATATATAAACATATTTTATGGATTAATTGTTCTAGAGAGCTGCTAAATTCTCTGATAATCACTAAACTGAACACCGGATTTCTACCTTGACTTTAGTATGTAAATATTTTCTTGCATAACTCTAAGGCATATATTGCAGAAAAAAGTTGAAAGATGACTCATAAAGACAGCAAAATAAAAGTTTTTGTGGTGAATAAGAGTGTGGTGTGCATGGCATAGGGAAAGCTGCATAAAAGAAAGGTGGGTTTTTTCCTCTCAAGTAATTTTAACTTTTTTTTTTTATCTTGATTCTATTTTTTGCTTAAGAAAAAAACCCCTTTGACTGCAAGGTTTAGATTATATAATTTCCAGAAAAGTAGTTTATTTAATATTTCAAATCAGAAAATAAATTTTAAAATTGATAATTAAATAATATTACTACTAAAGCTTTACAGTGTATGACATCTACCATAATATGTAAAGTCTATAAATTGCCAATAAGATCTGCTAAAAAAGGTGTAAAAACTTTCACACTTCTATAAAAGACAAGTCATGGAGAAAACAATTTTACTAAAGAAATCAATTTCAATTAATTTGTGTAGTAAGTGATCTGAATTTGGCTTTAGACCTGTGGCAAAGTTTAGCTTAAAACATTCAAGCCAGAAGACATATTGACATAGAATATTTCTCTTTAATTCCCAAGAATGATGAAGGAAAATATATCCATCATTTTTGCAAAAAAAGAAAATTTTAAAGCAAATTTGCACTGAAATACATGACAACTTTTCAGAAAAGAACACAAAAATCTATTTCCCAAACAGCACACTTGAACAGGAATGGGTACTAAAAATCAGGAACAAAAAACCTTTTTTTCCCCTTTCTCTCATTTTAAAAGCATTAAAGAGCAATTTCCTTAAACCAGAAAAGGGATGTTAAATTGACCATTAATATCTAATTGTCCTAAATTCTGTCAGACAAAAGTATTTTGATTACCAAAACAAGTACAGAATGGGATTTGAAAGTTAGCCTGGAACTAAATGCAGACTTACATGGCACTGAATATCCACACAACTCTCCAATGAGACTTTTTTACTGCACAATAAATCTTAAAACAGTTTGTATATGTACTGCAATTGCAGTATGACTCAAGCAGCATTAATCAAGTGTTATGATAACCTCACTTTAAAGTACAAACCCAGTCAAACATTTCTATCATTGTACTTCATTTCTTACCAAGTTTCTTTTAATAGAAAGGATTTTAGGATGTCCTGTGCATTTGCTTCCCTTATAAAAACGTCAAACCTCAAAGTGTACCTACATACCCAGAATTCTTTCCTGTACTTTCTGCTGTGTGCCAGTAGTTGACATCATTTCTGCTTTGTTTGAACAGCTGGTCTTTGCCCAACTTCAAGAGTTCAGAGGTACAATCTAGGCCAAGACCTCACTCTTCATAAAGAAGAAATATAGAGCACAAGGAAATATGTTGTATCTCCAAAAATCCATGTCCCTTCCCACAAGGGATAAGCTTGTTAAGTTAAAAGTTCCTTATTGCTTTGCTAATGCAGATTTCATCATATACCCCAGAACTCCAGTGTGTCATTACAGAGTTATGATTTACAACAACTGAAGGAAATAATATTGGGGTTTAACCAAGCAGGTAGCTCAGCACCACATGGTCATCCCAGTGGGACAAGGGAGAGATTTCTTGGGGAAAAAAAAGTAATATGAGTGGGTTGAGAGAAATACAGTTTTATAGGACAGAAAGGGAACGGGAGGGAAAAAAACGTTGATAAAAAGAATTAGAATATGCAAAAAAGTGTTGCACAACACAATGACTCACCACCTGCTTACCAATGCCCAACTAATTCCCAATCCCTGGCCAGCTTTCACCCTGTTTTATATATTAAACATATGGTCTGGAATACCCTTTTGTCCAGTTTGAATTCTGGCTGTGTCCCCTCCTAAATTCTTAGGCCCCCAAACCCCTGGTGGTGTGAGAAACTGGAAAGCCCTTGACTCGGTCCAAGCACTGCTCAGAAGCAACCAAAACATCAGTGTGTTACCAAAATTATTCTCATCCTAAATCCCAACCACACCACTGTGCCAGCTAGAAGGAAGAAAACTACTCTATCTCAGCTGAAAACTATTTTTTTTTCTTGTTCTGTAGAAACTGCAATTGTAGAAACAGTAGGCCCATCCTTCAATGGCCATTTGATGCATGAAAGAATGACGGAAAGAATATTCACCCCTTCATCTTTTTAACTTTCCTTATCCAGTGAAATGTAATATAGTCTTGGAAACACAGAGTACAACTTCCTTTTACTCCTATGTATTTGATGATGATGAAGCTCAAGAAACCGAGATGAAGAGAAGGGGTCTGTGATGGTGTCATAGGGATTGAATTAAAATAAAAAACAAGGTACAGATGAAGTATGCACTTCATTTTCAGCTCATAAATCCTGATTTTAAAGTGAATAGGATACACAGAGGATGTATAAAAATTTAGTGGCTACAGTCCTTCTAGTGTCAAAAACATATATTACATAAGAACACACACTTCTGTGGAAAAAAAAATGTGAAGCCATTAAATTGTAAGATGTTAGTAAATCAGCTTTGGTTAAACTCAGCCCCCATTGCGCACCTGTACATGCATTTCGCTGTGTTCCAAGACTTCTTTGCTACACCACTCAGTAAATCAGTCCATGATTTACTGAATGAAGAAACTCAGAGCAAGGAATGAGTCATGATATTTATTTGAATTTCATTGACCCCTGGTGGGAATGAAGGAAAGGGTGGCACTGGCCACTTCTGTGAATGCAGTGTTTTCCTGTCCCATGCCAAAACACTTTATTTTTACTGGGACAGCTTCTGAGTTGAAAATATAAATAGCAAAAGCAGTATTCTTGTTGGCCACCTTCTCAAGTGAGGATTGCAGAGGGAGGAAAGATATTTAATTCAAACTTGGCAGTCACCAGGCAACAAAAGAATAAACAAAATGACACAGGGCCAGCGTTGAATGAAATGGTGTGTTGTGTATCTTTAAATTCTGTACTGATTACTCTGTGTACAAGCTTACAGAGAAATATATATATATTTGTTTGTGTATGTGAGCATGTGTGTGCATCAAATCCAGCAAAGGTTTGTCTTGCTTTATGTATGAAATATTCATACATGCCTTTTAGCATCACAGAAGCTGATTTGATAGTTCTAACTCTCCACATACAAAGGTGAGCCGTGTATGTACACAGGACTGCTTCACTGACGTCTCTTAGTTTGGTCAACCAGACTGGGATGAATCATCAAAGCCTCCAATTCTGTTGTTAAGCTTATTCTACTCATGTTCATTGTAGGTGAAGAAAGCAGCAAAATTGAGTGAGTTATAGTAGGAAAATGGGATATGTTTATTTTCCTTCAGGGCAATCTGCAAAACAAATGTTGTGTGTGTAAGTATTCCTGCTTAGCACAAAACAAAAAAACATATTTTTTGACTGAGCTACAGCATATCTGGACTTTTGGTACAATGACTTTTCAATTAGCCCTTAGAGCAGCAAAGCAGTTATTCTTTTGATACACGGCCTATAATATTTCGAATCCTGTGCTAGACTGGAAATAAAATTAAATGAACTGGATTCTTGAAAATCCCTGATCTTGGAACACTGAAGCTCAATGAAAATAATTTGTCAGGATTTGCAGTGTCTGAATTAATGCCTATGCTATTCTAGTTAAAGCACCTGTGTCTATTTGAGAACATTGAAGCCTTTGGTTGTGTCATGCTTCTGCAATGTTTTGGTAAGGGATGTTGAAAATTAATCAAGATTAATTACTCTTCTTTGGACCACCAAAATGGTATAGCATTATGAATAGCACTGTTATATGTTGATGTGCACAGAACAGCCCCAAGAATCCCACCATGTGCTTGAGAGTGGTGTCCAAACACTTCTTGAGCTCTGTCAGCCTTGGTACTGTGCCAGCTGCACTGTTCAGTGCCCAACCACCCTCTGGGGAAAGAACCTTTTCCTGAGATCCAACCTAAACCTCCCCTGATGCAACTCCAGGCCATTCCCTCGGATCCTGTCCCTGGTCACCACAGAAGGTGTAGAGTACCTGGGTTGCTTGTAAGTACTGTCAGTCATAGGTTATTTTCCTGTGTGTTTTAGGATCTATCATCAAGACTATAAAGAGCTTTAAGAACATGACACCTGGCCTTGTTCTTCTCATCTTTGTTTTTTGATTCTAATGTTATTAAGGGGGTGTTCCGAGACAATTCTTCCCCGTTGCCTTCTCTGAATAAGCTGTATAGAGCCAAATGATAATATTTATTATATTATGTACTGTTTCAGCCATCCAACTCTCTGATTCTCTAGGACCTTTAAGCCTGAGAGAGAAATTCTACAAGAGAATTTGTCTCTCTACAAGAGACAAAAACCAGATCAAAACATCCTTGGCACTGAGCAAATATCAGTGGTCAGTTTTCTCAGGATAATATGTAATATCCCTATTGTTACGCTAGGAAGGTAAGAAAGAAATTGCCATTCACATCCCTCATACCCACTCTTGTTTATGAAAAGCTAGTTTGTCTATTCTTTTTTTCAGAAGATTATAGGTGCTTTTAAACATCTACAGTTATTTTTTGTCTGTGTGTCAAAAGGGCCCCACTGAGTCACTTCAGGATAATTTTGCTTATACACTGCTGTCATCCTAACATTCCTTGCTGGCTTTAAACACAGAATCACAGGATGACTGAGGTTGGAAGGAGCCTCAGGATGTCACCTTGTTCAAATCCCCTGTCAGACAGAGCCACTTAGAGTCAGTTGTCCAGGACTGTGTCTACATGTGTCTACATGAATATGTTCAGGAATGGAGACTACACAACTTCTCTGGGCAACCCATGTCAGTGCTTGGTCACCCTCACAGTTGAAAATAGTGTTTTCTGCTGTTCAGAAGAAACCTTGTGTGTTTTCATTTGATCCCATTGCCTCTAGTCCTGCCAATGAGCACTACTGGAAAGAGCCTGTCCACGCTCCCTTCTGGCATCTACATACACTGAATAGATCTCCCTGACTTTCTTTATTCCAGCTAAACAGTTGCAGCTCTCCTTTCCTCATAGGAGACATGCTCCAGTCCCTTCATCATCCTTGTAACCTTTCCTTGTGACACAGCCCTCCATGCTAAATAAGAGGGAAGCATCACCTCCTTAAACTTCTGTTTATACTTTGTCTAATGCATCCCAGGTCGTTCTTTGCAGCAAGGACACATTGCTGACTCTTATTCAGCCTGGTACCTTATCTGTCAAGCTGCTGTCCTGCTGGGTGGCCCTCAGAATATTTTTGTGCATGGGGTTGTACTTTGCCAGGTGTAGGAAAATGATATGAAAGTTTGTTGTAAAATGGGGTAAGATTCCTGCCATGGTAGGTGATTCTACTTCTGTGATGAATTAACCAATCCCTTTGAAATCACTGTCATTTTTACCTCCTCTTTTTTTGACTGTCCATTTCCCAGAAACTGAGAATGGATGAGATTGGAAAGGATTTCCGGAGCTCACATAGTCAAGCCCTACCCTGTTCAGAGCAGGGTCAAGTAGAGCAGTTATGTTTTTAATCTCTCCAAGACTCTATAAATCTTGAGCAACCTGTTCCAGTGTATGACCACACACAAAGCAAAATGTTTTCTTGGGTTCACATGTATTCCACGTATTTCATTTCCTGCCCAGTGCCTCACTGTTGAGGTGAGCCTGGTTCCATCTTGTTTGCTTCCCCCATCAATTATTTACACACATGAATAAGGTCTCCCTGAGTCTCCTCTGTTACTCGATGGACAGGGCCAGCTCTCTCAGCCTTTCCCAACAGCAGAGATGTTCCAGTCCCTTTGCCACCTCTGTGGACCTTTGCTGGATTCACTGCAGTACATCCCTCTTCGTTTTTTTTTGTTCTGGGAAGCCCAACATTGAGCCCAGTCCTCCAGATATATTCACCAGTGCTGAGCAGAGTTGAAGGATCACCCTTTTTGACCTGCTGACAACACACCGCCTAATGTAACCCANCCCTCACAGTTGAAAATAGTGTTTTCTGCTGTTCAGAAGAAACCTTGTGTGTTTTCATTTGATCCCATTGCCTCTAGTCCTGCCAATGAGCACTACTGGAAAGAGCCTGTCCACGCTCCCTTCTGGCATCTACATACACTGAATAGATCTCCCTGACTTTCTTTATTCCAGCTAAACAGTTGCAGCTCTCCTTTCCTCATAGGAGACATGCTCCAGTCCCTTCATCATCCTTGTAACCTTTCCTTGTGACACAGCCCTCCATGCTAAATAAGAGGGAAGCATCACCTCCTTAAACTTCTGTTTATACTTTGTCTAATGCATCCCAGGTCGTTCTTTGCAGCAAGGACACATTGCTGACTCTTATTCAGCCTGGTACCTTATCTGTCAAGCTGCTGTCCTGCTGGGTGGCCCTCAGAATATTTTTGTGCATGGGGTTGTACTTTGCCAGGTGTAGGAAAATGATATGAAAGTTTGTTGTAAAATGGGGTAAGATTCCTGCCATGGTAGGTGATTCTACTTCTGTGATGAATTAACCAATCCCTTTGAAATCACTGTCATTTTTACCTCCTCTTTTTTTGACTGTCCATTTCCCAGAAACTGAGAATGGATGAGATTGGAAAGGATTTCCGGAGCTCACATAGTCAAGCCCTACCCTGTTCAGAGCAGGGTCAAGTAGAGCAGTTATGTTTTTAATCTCTCCAAGACTCTATAAATCTTGAGCAACCTGTTCCAGTGTATGACCACACACAAAGCAAAATGTTTTCTTGGGTTCACATGTATTCCACATATTTCATTTCCTGCCCAGTGCCTCACTGTTGAGGTGAGCCTGGTTCCATCTTGTTTGCTTCCCCCATCAATTATTTACACACATGAATAAGGTCTCCCTGAGTCTCCTCTGTTACTCGATGGACAGGGCCAGCTCTCTCAGCCTTTCCCAACAGCAGAGATGTTCCAGTCCCTTTGCCACCTCTGTGGACCTTTGCTGGATTCACTGCAGTACATCCCTCTTCGTTTTTTTTTGTTCTGGGAAGCCCAACATTGAGCCCAGTCCTCCAGATATATTCACCAGTGCTGAGCAGAGTTGAAGGATCACCCTTTTTGACCTGCTGACAACACACTGCCTAATGTAACCCAAGATTCTACTGGCCTTGCTGCCAGGATACCTTTATGGGTCATGTCTAATGTGCTCACTGAGACCTGCAGGCCCTTTTCTACTGAGCTGTTTTCATCTGATAGATCCTGAGCCTGTACTGGAGCATGGGGTGATTCCTCCTCATGAGCAAGATTGGGCTCTTCCCTTTGTTCAATGTAGTGAGACCATATCTCCAGAAATTCCCTCAGAATAGTGACAGATCCCCTCTTCTCAGTTTTTGGTCATATGCAAACTTTCGGGGGGGGGCACTGTGTCCTTTTGTCCAGATAAGCATTATTGGACCTTCTGGGGTTGTCTCAGCCTCCAGCTGGACATTGTGCTGCTGCTGACAACCTTTCTGGCCTGGCAATTCAGCTGGCTTCCAGCTCACTCCTCAGTACATTTATCTAGCCCCTACTTCATCAATTTGTCAATGACAATGTCATGAGAGAGGGTGCTGAGAGCCTTGCAGAGGTCAAGATAAACAACAGCCACTGTTCTCCTCTCACCACCAAATTATTTATTTCTTTGTAGAGACCTATCAGGTTGATCAGGAATTATTTTCTCTTCAAAAATCCACACTAAATCTCTCCTAATGGACTATATCTTAACTAATAACCAAAGATTAACAATTCTGCCAATTAACTATTTTTCTTTGTGATTTCTTCTGGGGGTTTAAATCCTTCATGTCTCAAAACTCTTGTGTTCCTCTGTGTGCTTCAGGTTTGGGGATTTGGAAGTTGATTCTACTGTAATCACTGTCCTTACTCCCGAGCCAGTGATGTTATCACTGTTAATAAACATAGATTTTAATTCTCTGTCCCAGCTAATTACAGTTTTGCAAGTCCTCTCTCAAAGGGTCCTTTTCAAATTCAATATTTTCTACTAGGGGTCTATTTTCTCTTCTTTAAGAGACATATACTTCAAACTCCTAAATAAAAATGTAGTGATTGAGAGTTTATCTCACCCTTGCCTCATGTATTGATATTATGAATCATCTGAGGGATGTCTGCAGCTATTAACTTGGCTGATCATGCCTTCCTTCAAAATTAAAAATAAAAAGCTAATATGGACTTCTTAAAATTTTTAATAAAAATTGGACTTACAGAAACCACAGCAGTAATTCAACAATCTGAAACCACATGGCATGCAAGTAAAGAATTAAAGTTCATAATAATTACTTCATGATCATCTCTGTTCCAGAACAGTTCAAATGCCGTCAGAGAGGGGAATAATGTTCTGAAGTTTCCTGTTCTGAATCAGGTTACAGTAACTGAAAGCCAAACTACACTTACTGGGAACACCCTTCCAGACAGGAAGGATCTTGGCTAATGAATGCATCTGGGAGATATGGGTCTAATAAACTTGGCACATATTTGTTGTGTCTTGAAAAAAAAAAATACGAAATATAGGGATCTGGAAAACTGTAGTTAGTAAAAGCCCTTCAGCCTGTCACTGCTGTGCTCTTAGTAAGATTTTGTAACTGTTACCACATTTACTCTGCTCTATGGAACTGAATCATATAAAAAAACTCTTCAAATAGCAGTGTGTTATTTGGTAAAGAAGTGAAAATTCAGGATTTAGTCACCAAAACTAGATCTAGACTTTGATATCTAGATCTAACTGATTCTGTAGCCCTTTGTTGCTCTAAGTGATGTTTGAGGATGCAACTTAGAAGTCAACATGTCAGAAATTAATATTAATCCATCGGTGTGTTCTACAGAGTATGATATACCTGTTCAGAGAGCCAATTACACACAAAGTAGAAAATACAAATTGGAGCCATAAATTTTCTTAACACTATATCCCACATTAATTCTCCTCACAGAACATTGTGCATCACATACTTGAATGAGGAATAAAAATGAGAAGGCAACATCTCTCTGCTGGGTTTCAAAATTTCATTGTGGATCCTTGGTCTTGGAGTTGTATTGTAAAGAATTGCATTGCTAGAGACCAGTTCCCTTTCTTTTTCCTGCTGACTTTCCACAGGTGTATGTAATTAGAGCCATGGCAGGTAGAGATAGCAAGATAACTAAGAAGAAACCTCTGTTATCTCAGTTTGGTCTGATTTGTTAATCAGATGAACCTACAATATGTCTGTTGAAGGATCAAACCACACTGCAAATACAAGCTAGAAACACTCAGTGAAATGGTGAGTCGCAAGAAAGGTCAAGTATTTTAGGCAGTTAAGAGGTAAAAGTCTAGGGAAATGTGCCCAAATGTTCTTGTTAGACTACTAGGAAAGGAATGTCTCCATGTCTGGTCCTATTAAAAGAACCTACATGCAGGTAATCTGCAAATGATCTGGAAAGAAGCCAGAAGAAATGTGCAGATTAAACTGTCTGTGACCTGGGCTCCAGAACTACTCCATGTGTGGAACAGTCCAGCTAAGGAATCAAGATACCAGATGAAACTAAACCTGAGGAATGCAGCTGGTGGAAAGGTTACAGTCTTGGTAGGTTCAAATGATACTTGAAGACATAAACCCACTTTTTGTAACCTGAACTTCCTAGTTTAAAAGTACTTTGGGGTATTTTCTTGGTACTGAACTCTTACTGTCACACATACCATTTGCATCCCTTCCAGCTGAAGAACAGCTCCTGCTGCATATTGAAAAATGACTTGTGCTTAAATACTCCTCCTGGAGTAGAAGGAGAAGGGAGTTGTTAATTTGCATTGCATGCTGCACTTCTGGAGGGCAAAAGATGCCACAGTGTTATGGATATTTTAACAGACTGGTCTTTGGGAGTCCTAGTAAGAACACTTTGTTTTTCTGTTGCTCATCATCATCCCAGACCAGAATCAGTCAGCAGCTATGGAAAGCAGTGGGCAGTATTCTGGGCTTTTATGATTTTTTTTCCCCTTGCACAAACAATAATTTAAATTGCTGACTCTCAACACAAAGGAGAGAAATAATTTATTCAAAACTGTCAAGTGACAACCTTCTTCGGCAAACCATCTGTTTTCCTAGCAAGAGAAAATAGTTATCAGACATTGAGTTTGCATAGTAGGTGACTACAAATATATTTCTGAAAAGTCGAATCACAATATATGTGACATTTTTCACTTCCTTTGTATCCAGTTTTGTTTAAGAGTATGATACAACCATATTTCTTTTTCATAACTCCAAATATTCAAATATGTAAGTGACAGAGCATAAAAATAGCAAAAATCCACTGTTAAAAAAAAAAATTCCTATTTCCATTTTTAGGCTTTTCCATTTTAAAATGTACAAAATTACTAGATTGGTGGATATTCAGATGTGAACTGAGATGGGCTGAAGCTGAAGCAGCAGTACATCAAGACCCTGAGTAAATCCAAACCTCAAATATTCTAAGGGATTACATCATTTTTAAAGGGCCAATCAAACCTTCCACAATACTGAAGTCTGTGCACACTCCTATTTTAAGCACTTAAATAATATTTTGGCTTAGACCTTCCTTTGTCCCCAAAAAACCACTAAATAGGACTTGCAGCCTCTGCAAGAGGCTGATCACCACATATACTAAAGAAGAATTCTATTTATTGAAGTTTTGACCTCACATATTCTCCAAAAAACAGTCAATGGGAAACAAAAATAAACCCAGCATTTGGAACCTACAAGCCACTTGATATTACAATATCATTAGAAATTTGCAAAGATCCAGGAATCCTGAAGCTCCCTTATTGTGCAGCAGAACTCTGTCTTTCTAAGGAAGAGTTCATAGAGAGGAAAAGAAACCCTAGAAGTGACTCTGAAATCAAATTGCTTGCTAGTGAATTCCACACACCTTGGAATCAAGTTTGTTCACAACAGCTGGACAGGGAAAAGTACAAAGAAAGTAGCTAATTGTGAAGTACCTTTTCCAACTTTTTTTTCCTGAAGGAAGAAGGAAGATATTGGTACTGACTGAAACTGGTGAGCCAAGAGGACAGTCCTAGATTGGTAACAGCACCAAAAGGAAAGAGATTTCTAAAAAAGATGGAGAGAGACTGTTTACAAGAGATGTAGTCACAGGATGGGGGGAATGGGCTTCAAACTGACACAGAGTAGGGTTAGATGGGGTATAGGGAAGAAATTTTCACTGTGAGGGTGGGGAGGCCCTGGAACAGGTTGCCCAGAGAAGCTGTGGCTTCCCCATCCCTGGAAGTGTCCAAGGCCAGGTTGGATGGGGCTCTGAGCAACCTGGGATAGTGGAAGATGTCCCATGGCAGGGGATTGGAACTGAATAATCTTTAAGACCCCTTCAAACCCAGTCCATTCTATGATTCTAAAGCAAGCGGAGAGAGGAAGAGGATGATCCTCTAAACTGAATTCAAGCTGAGGAGAAACATCTTTACTGTATGTCGTGGGGTGAAAATGAAAGTAAAACCGGTCTTTTTTCCTACCACGCGGGAGCCCGTGTGCGGGGCTGGCGGCGGCGGCGGCTGGGCCGTGCTGCGCCCGCGCCATGGCCGCCCCCGCCACCTCCACTGGAGATGAAGGAGATGGCAG
>VYZS01090000.1:0-11709 GCA_013400695.1 Neodrepanis coruscans | reverse complement strand
GGGGGGGGGGGGGGGGGAGTATTTCTCATAACTACCAGAAATACTATTTTTACATGCAATATTGCTTATTAGTTTCATTTTGGTTTGTACAACTAGGAAAATTCCATTGAGGTTTTCAGTGCTGACATATTTTACCAGTAAACAGCAGTTTCCAGAAATCAGAGAAGAAATACTAATATCAAATTACAAGATGGTTTGAGGGATTTCTAGACAAGAATTAAGGCATCCATCAACAATATTTTCACATAGTGATTTACATGTCTACATCAATGATGAGTGAATCAGAGTGATTTAAAGAAATTTATCTCTCCAGCAAAACAAGTTCATTTTGTGATCACTGAAAATGTTCAGTTTTTTTTTCAATTAAGCTGCAAGTAAACCATGTATCTATTATTCCTGCTCAGTAATATGTAAAATTGTACTGCTCATCCTCTTTACAGAATGACTTTGCAGCTCTTTCTATCAAAAAGTAAACTCCAAGATAAGGCTGAGATTTCTGGTCATGAGTAGGAATAAAGATTTACTTTACCTGACTGTTTTCTAAATATTGAAATTAAAATGGTTTAATATTGTTGCCAAAAATTTTGCCTACTGCAGCAATGACTGCAAACATTTTTTCCACGTTTATGGCCACATTTTTCAGCAAAATGTTTCTGATAACACACACCACCACCACCACCACCCCACTCCCTCCAATGTACCTGTAGAGGGAGAGTTACAGCTTTAGAGGGAATTTTTGACCTCTTTATGACCCCCCAGAAGACTCTGGTTTGCAAAACACTTCACTGGGAATGTTCACTGCAAGCACTTAAATTAGGAAGTAAAAATACAATGTTCAAGCAAATGTTCATATAACTTAAGGATGTGATTTTCCAGCTGAAGTACAAAGAGCTGGCCATCCCTGTCTTGCACATAAGCAAACTGTACACAGAAACTAAGTCCTTTAGCTGGTGAAGAAATCTTTATTTGCTTAGGCAATAGAAAGGACTGGCAAAACAGCCCAAGCACAGGGATATCATTCTGTTTAATAGACAGCAGGAGTGTACTGACATGCAAGCCAGCAATTACAATACAAAATATTCCCATGCCTGCCAAAGAATGATGTCAGTTCTAGGCTTTGGTGTTCAGTACATATCAAAATACCCTTGCTACTAGAAACAGAGGCACATATGTATGAGCTGCTTACGAACTTCCAAACTTAATAGGGCCACACACCTTGAAAATGGATCATTTAATGGTCAGCGTGAGAGTATACACTTATGTGCAGTTAGATTCTATTTTAAATGTTAAACATAGATTAAAGTTTGGCCTTTTTATTTGCTTTTACACACCTGGAAAAGATTAATAAGCATTTAGTTTTCCATTTTGCTAAAAACCAAATAATCCTGTTTATTTAAGTGAAGATCTTGAAACAGATTATGTACAATAAAGAATACTTTTAACAATATAGCTTTATTAATAGGACAAATCATTCTTGTTATGCACAGAATTTAAGGGGTCAGGGGAATTCTCCCAGTATAAATAACATGAGATTAAAAGCTTTAATAATATGAAGAATCATCAAGATATTTTTTCTGGAGAATCCCCGAGAAACTACACTAAATTCACACTGGGATTTTAGAAACAATGTGGATATTTTTCCTCTTCCTACACAGGATCACAGTTCACATTTGCTCTTTACTAAGTATTTTAAGTAAGGTTGTCTTTAAATAGTCATTATTTATGGCCCCTGAATGGACACCAGAGCTTAATACCCAGAAGTTTTCCAAATATGAGTTTGGCATCATAAGACCAAAGCAAGGCATGTTTTAATCTTTTAAATCTTTCTATACATTTAAATGGAATTTTAACCAGGCCTGAAAAGCATACGCAAGTAGTCTCTTTACAGGTAATTTCTGTTCTCTTCTTGATAGAGAGATAACAGAATGGGGAGGTAGGAATTAGTTCATTCAAGAGGCAATAGGCTGTAGACATAAGACAAACAGTAATCCAAAATGCAGCAACGTAGCGGAAAGTCATAATAGATCCTGAATAACTTCCTTTTCCTCCCACACATCCAGGAGCTGCAAAAATATTGAAGGAAAGATGAGAGAATTCACATTCATGTCTCTTGAGTGTGGAGCCAAGCCTTGGGAATTGTCTGCCCCGTGTCTCCCTCCTCCCAGTGGAAAAAAGTTTTGTGACCATCTCCTCTACAAAACTGGTGAGCATGAATCATTGTGCTGATGAATGATTTCCTTATGCAGACATTTTTAAATTGTTGCCAACTTTGTGATTCCTTTATTGTCATGCCTGCAGCGATTCCTGTACCTGTGAGAGAGAAGGAAACAACTGTATTGAATCTGCAGGTGACAAGAGTCAGTACTTGGCTGGAAAATACAGCCCATTTCTGCAGTAATTTAGTATCTCAACCAGATATCTCTACTATAAAGAACAATCTCCTTTCAGAAAATAAAGCAGATTGTCCCCCAGTCTGGCACAGACCAGCTTTAACAGAGGCTAAGCTCACAAAAAAGTGTTATAGGAAAAAATAGGCTCTCCCTTCCTTCTCCACCTGTCCTGGTTAGGTTCATACCCCTTTTTGATCACTGCAGTCACCTCCTGGTTGTGTTGTAAGCACCATACAATAAAAAAAGTGGTTTTCAAACATGGAATAATGGCTTTCAAACACAGGACAGTTACACAAACTACAAAAATAGAACTTTCCCTTTTTGAAAGCTCTTGCCTGAGCATCTTTTTCCTAAAAGACTTTGTAGGCAATTACACTGTAGAGCCAAGCATGGAAATACTCACGGTAGTGGTTAGAGCTGTGCAAGTCCATCTGAATCCGATTCACACAGAAATCCACTGACTTTCTTATTGATGAGCTTCATTCACACACTTCCAGGCAAAACTGAGTAAACAGTGACCTCTAGGTGGAGTGTCACCTAGTCATAAATATTACCATGGCATCCTTTATGCAGGACTGAGGTTCAGACAAACTAAAGAAGGAGAAATTGATGAAAATTCTGAAGATTTTTCAATCAGCTCCCAAGGAAATGGTTGCACAGCCCTCGAACCCTGGGCTTGCTCAGATACAGCTCTTTGGAACATGCTGGAGTTGACTCCTAATAGAATTTGAGCTTCTAATCACTGGTGAAGGTCACACAGATTTTCCCAAGGAGCTTTTGCTCTGTCTCAGGAAGAGTAACATCCTTTCCACCCTTTCAGCCCTTGATGTGCTATACCTACATCCGACATCCTCTATTCACACAAAATCCCACAGTGAGTAAAGGCCACGTATACAGTATACAGTAGGAAATTAAATCATGCCCAGGCATATTCCTAGACACTGGTGATGTGTTTGTGGACTTAAACTGCAAGAGGAATCACTGGCTTCTGGCCTGTGACAGGTAACACTGTCCCAAATGACTCCTAGGAACATTCAGCCACCCAATTTTGAAGGCTCAATGATATTGCCTTTTTCCATTTCAGAGAAGACATAATGGGATAAAGGATGTGAAGCTGAAGGATGTGAAGGTCTGAGTAGCCATCTAAGGACTTCTTTATTGCCTTCTGCAGTTTCATGTGTAGTTGAAATATCCCCACAGTTGTAAATCCAGTGTTATTATCTTTATATGACAGATGGGAAATTGATAATCTAAAAGGCAGATTATCAGAAAGCATTTCAGCACTGAAATAGCGTTGTAAATCTAATAGACTTGCCAAGGCTGTACAGTAAGGAGACTGATGAAGCAGGTTATTGAAGATGAATCTCCTGAGTCCTTTACTGGCACTATGATCCCTGGGCTAGCCTTCCTTCCCTTCAGTGCAATAGTCTATATGCAGTGTGCAAGTCCATAATATGCACAAAATCTGAGGTCACTATAGACAATTGAAACAAGATAAATCTAGTAAAAATCATCAAGAGGTTTGCTTTTGAAAAATATTTGGGTTTCTGTTTGATTATACTAATTTATAATGAGAATCAGAACATAGACACTCTCACAGGAATGATACTAAAGATATTTGTTTTAGTACAACCAACGTAAATAATAAGAATTGAAGAAATACCTTGTGCACCTGTCGACATCACATACTAGATGTCCTGCTTTCATGTAGTGGAAAATAAAAATGCAGTTTTAGAAAGGTATGATATATCTCAGATTATCTCAGCTCTACAAAACACAAAGTTTACGATGGATAAAAAAACGCACCAGACTATTCTGCATTCCCAAAATTTCAGACAATGACAATTTATAGTGAGCTAGAGAGAATATATAGAACATGAGAACTTTTTCCTTAACTAAACATTAATCTCCTGTCGTTGAGGATCTGGATATCTCTCCCTAGGGAATTCTGTATTGTAATTAAGAGGAGGAATTAATTGCTATCAACTGCAGTTATATAGAGAGCTGTACAAAATCACACTTCCATGCAGCACCTTTCAGGAGTGGACTTGCAGGACAGCAAGCTCATCTTTGGAATCACAGAAGATTTTTAGTTTGGCTGTTTATAGTAAATAAATCACGGAGGATATTTTCTATTTTTCTGCTTCTTCTTGGGACATCACGAGACGACCAATATGATCAAAAGTGAAGCCTTTATTTTTGAGCATCAGACATATTTTTATATTATTTCTAACTTGCTTACAGCCTCAAATTCTATTACTATTGGCAGACAGTTCTTACACTATTATCATTAGTTAATAAACTTATGAGCACACTTCTACAGACTCTAATTGGTTACATCTCCTTACAGCAATACAGGTTGTGTTTGGCTTATTCTATGTAGGGTTTCTTGACTTGTTTTCTTCTTTGTTTAAGTTTTTCTTGTTTGCATCAAGGTTAGACCATGTTCCTTTGCATGCTTTCTCATGACAACAGCCAGGTCGAATTGTCTTAGCATATCTCTGTGCATTCTTTTCCCATGAGAATAAGGCTCTTCTATCAAAAACTGAGTTGTGCAAGGGGGCTTATTGCCCTCCAAAAATTCTATAACTCTGAAAATTCCCAACAGCTGTTCCTTTTGCAAATTAGGAACATTAGGGAAGCTATTCTTTGAACAAGAATGTACAGAGCCAGTACCTATCAGCATCCAGTGCTTACAATCCTGATTTCACATGTATCAGGGGAAATAATGCATAAAAAATTCCCAATATATACTACAATTTAATGGCAAATTGCCATTTAAACTGCCGAGGAGCAGTGATAGGACCATGCCTAAACTTCAAGAATGCTACATCCCAATGAAATGCTTTAATCCTGTGTCCATCTATTTTTCCTGATAGCTTTAAATCTTAATAATTTCAAGTTCAGTATCTCAGCAGAGGTGATAGAGAACACTTACTGAAAATTGTGCACAAGGAGAGATATAAAACAGACATGCTGAGTTTTAATAAGCTAATAGAGAGACCTTCCAAATTTTTCAGGTATGTGGTGTTTATTTCTGACCAGCAAAGACAACTCAAAGAATTCTGAAGTTTTTCCAAAGACTGAAAAATGTAAATTCGTAGTGAAGGACCAACAAGGTCACTTAACACTTCATTTGATCAAAAGGACTTGGTGCCAGACAGTTCAGCTGACACAGATATGCTTGAAAATCTCTCCCTTCATGACAAGGCACAAAGTGGATTCTAGAAGAAGATAGTCTAGTGAAGAAAGGAGAGGAAGATAATTTGCTAAATTTCACCTCTTAATTTTACTAGTTCCACCCTTTCCAAACTCAGAATATGTGTGCTCTGGGAGTCCTCTCCCTCTTCCTCAACATAGAAGTAAAACATGTATTTAAATTGAGAATAAAATTCCTGTGGATTTCAAAGGAGGCTCACTCTATTTAATTTAATGAAAAACATCATGGCTCTCATATCTTGATAATGATAACTGCTCTATAATGTGAGTCTCACAGATACAGTTAAATTTTATAGTTTGGTACTTCATTAATTCTCCAGCATTCTCATGATTTATCTTATTTTCTAGCAGAATAAGTTGTATTTCAGTGTCTTTGTTATCCAAGTTTCTACACTGCTCAAAATTTAGTCATAGTACAAGACAGTTGTAGATTTTACATCAGATCATTCAAAGCTGAGTTCCTCTTACACTTCTGGTGCTCTGCTCCCTCATTTCAAAATTCTTAACAGCCTGTGTGTCTCCTGGTGGATTATTGATTCTGCTGTTTCTGGGGATAGTTTTGTTAGGAAGAAAGGTTCTTCTAATTTAATATCTAAAATAACATAAGGTATTTTTATGATCCTTCAACCAATTCTGGAGTGTTTAACCAGTTCATTTTAATAGCTCTTTCTTAATTACATTTTTCATTACTCCTTCAGCCTTCCTAGGGTAATGTTATTTATGCTAAGCAATATTTACTTAAAGAACTGCTTTTGGATACCTTGTAAACACAGACAGAATATTTATTATTCATCTTACTTGAATTTAAAAAATAAAGGTTTATATAAAATGGTCACTCAAATAACATTAGATGGCTCCAGAAACTTCTTCCAAGAACCCTATGGACAAATAGATTTATAAGGTGAAAATTGGAAAGTACAATGCCCCTCTTACAGCCAAAAATTCTATCTCAAACCAGATGGATGCAGGAACCACATCCATAAGCCAATAATCTTTTTATTGCCATAGTTAATACTCCTGTCTCCCCAGTTTATAGTCAAGAGCTCGTTTGCTGGGCTACAGAATTGTAATGCTCTATTTTGGTCCCCTCCCACTTATTTTTGATTTTAGATGCCCTTATGGTTCCATCACTGCTATTACAGTCAAGTGTTTGGACTATTATTTTGTTTTCTGCTGTACCTGTGACTTATTACTCCTGGCTGCAACCCATGAAGTGATGGAAAATGCAGAGGTGGCACTTTTTGATATTGTTTATATTGTTGAGTAGACTTCCTGTGGGCCAGACACTGACTCGGGAGCTGAGAGAAGCAACAAGTTTTTTACAGAAAGTGTTGTGTTAATACTGCTGTCTTAAAGATTCTCCCTAAAGACTCTCCTTTGTCATCCATACAAATTTTGACCTTTGTACTTCCATATGGATATAATACATTCATCTGTTTGTACCTTTAGTAAACAGAAATTCTCACTAAATACTAATCCCTATTCTTTCAAAATTCCATACAGGTTCAGAATCACAACTCTAGACATTTATTATTTCCAATCAGTTATTTTTATGGGTAAACTGATCTCCCCACTGATGCAACTTGATGGAAAAGTCAATATAACCGTAAAAAACCCCCAAAAGACTAAATTTGAAGATGGAATAACAATTGAACTGGAGATTTGGATACTGATAGAATTTATTGACTGATTCTTAGTGACTTCAAATGGGCAGATCACAAAATCAGAACCTTACGGTTTCATTCAAAGCTTTGAATTCATATTAATATGCATCCATATTATATTCCTATTAATAGATATATTGTACATCCTCGGGTGCACAGCAACTCTTATTATAGTCCAAATGACACTGCCTTTTTGAAACATCAGAGCACTAATTCAGGAATGTGTTATTAATTTTGATCTAGATTTCATTTGAAGAATTCAGCTTTGGTTTATACCTAGGATCTATTTTCTTTTGAATTGGTATCCATAAACATATTAGACTCTTGAAGGCTTCTCAATTTTCTTCCTTTCTTTCACAGAGTCACAGAATGCTTGAGGTTGAAAAGCACCTCTGGAGGTCATCTTCTCCCACCAGAAAAGGTTGCCCAGGGCTGTGCCCTGTTTGTTCTTGAATATCTCCACAAGTGTAAACACCAGTAGCTCTCTGAGAAATCTCCTCTAATGTTTGTCCACTCTTATACTAAAAAGGTTGGCTGTGTTCAGAGGAAATTTTGTGTGCTTTAATTTGTATCCATTGCCTCACACCCTGTCTCTGGCAGTCCTGAAGTCTCAGCCCCTCATCCTCATTCCTGTGTTTATAGACATGCACAACATCAACTCTGGGGCTCTTTTCTAGGCTCACTCCTTTAAGTCCATGTCTTTGTCGTTCTGGAAAGCCCAGACCTGAGCACACCACATGACATGAGATTTTACTGTAGTCTACCAAAAGCTCTGTGCTGAAAGAAAGGTGATTCTTTTCCCCCGACAATAATTCTGTTGATGTCAGTTCCTGTTTCTGACAAAGTTATTGCTATTTTTTGTACACCAATGGTCTTATCTGGATCACTGATGCTCCAAGGGAGAAATATCCAATGAGTCTTAATTGAATACATATACATTCCTATTCCTTTCTTCATCAGAATCCCCAGTGTTCAATTCCCAACTTGCAAGTGTAGGCAAAATATGCTTTTATCTATAGAAAAATAGGGTGTAGTCTGGAGAAACTGAATAATTCGCTGATGATCGGTCTTGGCTACAGCGATGAATATTTATCATTTTCCTTTTATAATTGTTTTGTAAATAATCTCCTTCTTGCTTTTGATGATTTATATCTAAAATGAACTCCACTGCCTTCACTTCTTTTATTAATGACGGACAACAATTGTTTGAAATGTTTTTCTGCTGCTTTACAGAGTTTTACTCTGTTCTGAGATTATAGATGCCCTGTTCATTCATCTCCAATAAAATTCCCCTTCTCTCAGTGGGAGTTTCCACATGACTTAAATAAATACTGGTGAATCAGAGCTCTTCTCATCAGTCTGTATAGTTTCTGGTATACTCAGTCTATGTAAGAAGTATTTTAATTAACTGGCTGGAGCTTAAGCCATGCCTTTCCAGAATTTATTGTTGCACTTCAGGTGTTTTTGTTTCTCAATATATAGCTACTAATTTAGATTGTTTTCTACAGAGAAAAACATTCCATACTTCCATCAAGTCTAGATAATTGGGGTTTTTCCACTAAAGACCTATATATGAACTCTGTAGAACATTAGGGCTGATTTCGACAGTGCATCTCTCTCCCACGTCCTTTTAAAATCCTCACCTTTACAGTTGCTTCACAGATTCTGTGATCTAAACCCAGAACCAAAACTCTAGTTTTCTAGATAACCTCATATCTCAGTTTCTTTTTCTCTCTTGGTAAAAACTTCAGGAGAAACAATAATCTTTCCAAAACATACCTACGAGAGCAAAACAAGAAAGATCTCTGATCATTGGTAGCTCCACAATTTTATTTTTTTCAGCTTCTGGCAAATAAAGGACATTGTATAAGGATGTGTTTCAGTACCTCAGCCTCTCCAGGAGTTTTTTGATATGTTTCCAAGAAAACAGCCAGAGCAACATTACCATACAGGTAGGTTTTGCATGCTCTCATACCTGCTGTAAACAGGATTACTCAGATATTGGTTCAATATATTTTTAAAATTAAATATCTATAAAGTTCAGAAAAGCACTTTATCTGTAGAGCTTATTAAAACTTAGTACAAATGAAGGGAGTTTTGCTTCAATTTTTAGGTACAGTTTGATTTGAGGTTTTTTGTTGTTTTTTGGGGGGCTGTTTTTTTTACAAAAAAGATGTGCACCTCCCAATTTTAAGCCCTCTGGCCCTTATTGAATGAGGTCCTTAAGCATCTACTTTGTTTTAAGTGGGTACTCAAAGGCTTTCTCAAATGAGACCTTTTCCTAAATGATTAAAGCCCTGCCAAAATAAAGTTAGCCATTTGTAAGCTGGAATAATGTGTTTGGCTTAACTTTTCAGTAGAGTGCATGGAATGAACAGAACACTTTTCTTTCCTTGGCAAGCAAACACCAACTCAAGTTCCACAGCCCAACACCTGAAGACAGAGCTGCTTTGTTTTTTTCCACCAAACATTCTTCTCAAAGGATTATTTTTGGACATCCCCATCTCCTACTTTGTTATCCCATCATAGCTACAGTCAAAACTTCCCACAGAGTGATGGACTTGCCACCCTAAATGTGCATTTCTGTCATGCTGCTGTGGATTCAAAGCCATGTTAGGCATGGCTTTAGCTGCAGATCCCAAACTTTAAGTATGAAGTGAGGAGAGGATGATAAAAGAGCCAGGTTTTGATAAAAGGGAATGATGATTGTTTTTTTTCAGTCTTCATAGGCTGGTTTTTCCAGATTCCACCAGGGACCATAGAACGCCTGCCAGGGCTGATTAGATCCTATTAGGCTGACACTGGATATCTCTGCAATTCTTTACTACTCAGACTTCTTGCTATTTAAAGCTCTCCAATAATTTCAGAGCAGGAATGGAACAGTATGGAGATTTCAATCTCCATATATCTTTTACCTGTTTCTTTGCAGTCATGGAAATTTCAGTTCCAGTGACTGCTGTGAAGGCAACATTTGATTTGTGATCTATTTTTAACCTATAAATCACCTCAGCAAAATGCTTTAAAATCTGCTTTTCCTATTCTCGACCAATTGCAGCCCAGATATAATAAAAATGTAGATGTACCCATGAAACTCTATTCAGTAACTCTAGAGGTAAATATTGAACCAGTAACATCAATAACTTATTTCCAATAAAGTTAAAAAAACATAAACAAAGGAGAAAAGACCCTCCAGTAACTTCAGTGGCCCTGATTGAAGTTATTTGTTTGGCTGAGTGAATGAAATAAAAATTAAAAAGATGACACATTACTATAGCAGTAAATAGACAGATTTAATCTTGCATTAGAGGTGTCCCAGCTCAAAGGACCAACACTATTCTTCAAGTGTTATAGAAGTTACCCTGAGCTAGGATTCAGTAGTCATCCAATCAAAGTGGTATAATTCTAAATTTCAAGGCAAAAGCATAGATCAATCTTCAACAATTGTATGTATTAATGATTAAGAATTTTAATAATTTGTAATGATTTTCCACTCCAGTTTTTATCTCCTTCACTGGGCATGATTTTTGTATCTTAATTTCCATACAGCACATCAACTTTAAAAAAAAAAAAAGTTGAATACATGATGTAAAAATAAGGAAGAAAAACAATGCCAATGAAATCAAGCCATAATTTCTCACTAATTCTTTCATAAATATTGTCCCCGTGATTTCTCTTCAGACTGTCTTAATTACAAATACAGTTAATTTATTTTAACATTTTCATGATTTTTTATAAATTAAAAATAATTTAAAAAGAAACCAAGGTAAAATGAGATCTTACATGAGGTTTCCAGCTTCTTTTTCAGACAATTTCTATTGAGCTAAGCCGTATTCTTTGGTGTGACATTTATATTCGTGGGATCTTGCAGAGAGGACTTGATCAACTTGATTCATGGCAGTAAGAAAAACAAATGCTATCCAAATAGCTTTATTTGTTGGAAATAAAGGGAAGGGAACTACATGTATCATTCAAAAAATATGTTTGAATTCTCCCATAAAGCCATTACAATTCATAAATGCTCCAACTTCTGTCCTGCCTCAATAAAAACCTATGGCAATCCCACATACAAAATCGGCATGGAAAGTATGTCTTCATTATTTTCATTCCCACATGATACACCCATAAGTTGGTTTAGAAAAGTATGTGAGAAAAAGAATTAAAAGAGCCTATGAACTTTCATATGGACATGTTGTGGGTTGAAAATGAAAGTTCCGAGAGCTAAACTGTTTTTCCCTTTCCCCATCTTTCTCCTCTCTTTTTAGGGACGGGGAAAGGGCTTTTTGGAGGTTTTTTGAAGGTTTTTGGGAGGGGAGGGAGAAACGGGGCTGTTTTAAACTGTCTTTCCTGTGTGTTTGAAGCTGGTTGCCATGGCAACAGTGGCGGGTGCCGGTGTGGGGCCGCTCCGTCGCGGCACGGACCCACCGGCCTGCGTGGCC
>VYZS01089991.1:35807-52626 GCA_013400695.1 Neodrepanis coruscans | reverse complement strand
TTTTTTCATGTATCTTTTGGGGTTTTCAGGAGAACATCCTGTTCCTTTTGAGGATGAGGGAAGAGAGTTTCTACACACTCCCTGTGCTAGGAATAGGGATGAGTGCTTGCCCAATTCCCTTGGGCACTGGGGAGCACCAGGTAGGCCCCAATGAGTCTCCTGGGGAGGAGGAAGAGTGTGCAGGGGGAGGAATGTCAGAGGTGACTAAGAAATAGTTCTCCATCCATTACTCTGCTGGGCGGTCCTTTCGAGTCACTGGCTGGCTTTGTTCTCACCAACATCTGTAAGAGATTATGGATGCCTTTCTTGCTGAGGACATGGATGGGATCTATAAATACCACGAGTCAGAGTCAGAGTTGCTGCTGTCAGGAGAGCTCTGCCTGGGTGGCCTGGAGGCCAGCCACGCACAACAGGCCCTGCGAATGCAGGCTGTGTCCCTAGCCAGGCACCCGGGGAAGGCTGAAAGGACTAGTGCAGGGTGGTGACATCGCAGGCAGGGTCTTCCTTGGGATGTGCTGATGCTGGTTACAGACTGCTGGAAATGCAGCCGGGCAATGGGAGCACAGGATTGCAAGGTCCTCAGCACAGATACCTGCTCCTCACTATTATTGAGTAGCTCATATAATTTTTCACTTAAAACTGAACTGACCTCTGCAAGGAGACAAGGGGTTTTCAGCATTTCTTCTTTTTTTTTTCTTTTTTTTTTTCTTTTTTTTCTTTTTTTTTCTTTTTTTTTCTTTTTTTTCTTTTTTTCTTTTTTTCTTTTTTTTTGGCAAGGACCTGTAAAACTGAGATAATACCTGCCCAGACGCCAGAGCGATGGGCACTAGTTAAAGAACACAGAGCAGAGCTGTTAATGATGGATCCTCTCAACTTCCTTGTGTCAACACCACTCCCCTGAGACCATCCTCGAATTCCTGACCCCACCCCTTATTCTGAATGTCAAAAGACTTTGTGCAGTTTATGCAACTCTAACACTGTCCACCAGGAGCTGAACTCTCCAGTGACTAATTGTTTTCTCCAAAAATGGATCCTGATTTTATAAGCTGTTAGAAGCCTGAAGATCCAGCGCTACACTAACATGTTGTTAGCCACAATTATCTCCTTTCTGACAAAGGATTCCTGATTAGGGCTGTTGCATATTCATCCGTAGACTGCGCCAAGCCTGGCATTGTTTTTCAAGGTCGAGGATTGCATTTCTTTGGATTCAATTCCCATCCTAGACACAGATTACAAGGCAGGAGAGAAGGAGGCAGCTGAGGTTGCTGGAAGCATAAAATCCTCCTGGTATTGCTCAAAACACTCACCCGTGCCAGACATGCCAGGCAAACCAGCCATCCTCCCAGCCTTTGTGGGCTTGGGTGGATGAGCTGGGCAGCCTCAAAACTGACCCCTGGTTGCAGGTATGACATGGTGAGGTCAAAGAGTGAAGATCCCCCTAAGAGTCCCTGCTCTAAAGAGTGGATGCTGGGCAAGGGTCTCAACCTAAAACACACTTTGAGAAGTCAAGGCTTTACGAGCTCTTCACCTTGGAGGATCTGTCCCATTTGCTACCATGGCAAAAGAGACAAAAGGAGAACTTAGCCAGGATGGAATATTTTGCAGAGGAACTTTAGCTGCTCTCCCCTGCCAATTCCTCCACCTAAAAAAAAAAAATTAAAAAAAATGAAGAAAAGGAAAAAATAATTACTTCTCAGCCTCTAACCTTTCCAGCAAGTGACTTTGTAATAAATAATCCACATGTCTCTCCAGTGCAATCCATCAGCAGGAGTGCCTAATTACTTTAGACTCACTTTGAAAACCCTTCCAGTGACACTTTCAGATAAATAAAAAATTAACATGGAACTAAAGCAGTAACCCAGAGAAAGTTTCCCCACTTCCCTCAGTTCTCTCCAAGCCTGGGCTGATGCCTGGAAGATATTTTCCCATCATGCTGAAAGGTGAGTGTGGGTTGCAGTTTATGGCACAGGGAAATCAGCCATGGAGTATCCATGGGGACACCACACGCCATATAGATGATTGGAGAAATACCTGGAGACAGAGTCAGTGCAGCTTCTTTGTGTGAAGATTTTTTTTTTCTGAATCCCTTTCCTTTGGCAGTTTCTATTTTTTTTTCGTAAGAGTGCATTTTGGAGTCAAGGAGGCTCCAGTTTCCTTCTTGCAGTTGTTGATTGATCCCCAATCTTCTGCACCTCCCCTTTCTCTCTCATTCCCCAGATTACAGCTGTCAGAAGGCATCTAGAGGTTTACCCAAAGTCTGGCTGAGACGACTTGCCCCCCTTGTACTCCATGCCACCCTCACCAAGGCTGAGGGGCACCTGCTGTGTGATTTCTGGGCACCCTGCAGCACAAAGGCTGTGACAGAGGAGACTGGGCCCGCTCAAGAAATTATTTCTGTAATGGGTCTGTTTTCCAGAAGAGACATGAGAAATTCCCAGTCTTCTTTGCCTGTTTCCAGTTGCTGCACCTTGTGGTGTAAAGGGATGACTGAGTGCATGAACAAAAATGCAGAGTTCCTTGCTGGAGTGCAGTGAGATGCCAGATCCAGTATTGTCCCAGATGGAGCTGGACACCAGCAGGCAGCACCTCAAGGTGTCCTATTGCAGTTATCCTTAAGGATACTGTCCACCTCCTCTTCCTCATCTTCACCCGCCACTTCTGCATTCCCTTCTTTATCTTCTCTCATCTCTGTGCTTAGAGCCCTGGGCAATACCCAACAAGCATTCAGAAACTAAAAAACAAGCAAACCAAAAGGAACAAAATTAAATATCTGAGAAAAGCAGGCCCAGAACCAATAAGTTCTGATTTCACTGTAGGTTACTGCAGCCGAGACAGTGGTGTGTCAGGGGAGGAAGATGCTTAAAAAACCTCCACAGGAGAATTAATTAAACGAATTTCACTCTGCCAATTGTTTGTTATTTTTGCTGACCTCACCAAGTGGATTAATATTTAATTAGCCTTTAGGAGAAGTGGAACGCACTTATTAACCTGTTATGTCAATCTGTCAGGGCTGGGGTCTCAGGACAGGCACTGTTACGATGAAACAATGGAAATATCAAGGTCTGTTTCTCTCCGTCTCAGCTGTTTTCCCTGTTGGAAAGTGGCTTTTCGGGGGGAACAAAGGGAGGATACCCACTATGCCTAACTGAGGGGCGTCTAAAAGTGAGTGTCACAAATCTAGATGTCTTTTAGAAGCCAGAGGAAGAGGTAAGGAAGCCATATGTGCTGTCCCAGATGCAGGTGGGAAGCACATATGGATATATTATCCCCTTGGAGGTATTTTAGAACTCAGGCTGAATCTCATCTGGTGTGATGCTGGTGACTAGGGAAGGATTTGGGCTTTCCTTCATTTGTCTTGTCTAAAACACTGCTTCCTTTACATTGTGTTTACAGTTATTATAGTTTAAGAAGTGCTAAACTTGGTGTTGACATATCCTCATCAGTGGGGAGATGCAATGGGGCCCTGCAAGACACAGAGGTCCCAGGTGATCCTCCATTAAAGAAAAGCTCTAAAACAGAAACCAGGATGAACACAGATGGCAGAACAAGAAACCCATCCCCACCGGTAGCAAAGAGCAGAAGGTCCCCGTCCAGCATCTGAGCTCACGTAAAGCTGGTGAATCTCACCCAGGGATAATGACCACGTCTGCTTGTCATGGGGCTGGGGCTGCCCCAAAAGAAATAAAACCTCAAGCACAATTAAACCCTTAGGAAACATCTTCAGCAAAACAGATTAATGTTGTGTATAGGTTAGTGAGGCTGGGAGGGGCTTGGAAAGAGATAATGGCTAAAGTGCTAAAGTGGACAAGTGTCTTTGGTGGAAATTCTCCTGGATGCTGGGCACAGCCATTAGCTGATATCAGAGAGAAGTCAATATGTCTTCTCCAAACCTCCCCAAATCCTGATGGTCCTGAGTATCACACACAGCCAGAGATCTGCACTTTGACTTTGGTTTAGTGAATCAAAACTAAATGTCAGATTAAAAGAACCCTCTGGATCTTTCTCAGTGTATTCAAAACCTCACCATAAAACCCAGGCAGCATCCATACCCTGGATTTGGTGTCCAGCAAGGACACCAGAGAGATGCCAACCCCCATAAGAGCCAACCTCCCATCAGAGGCTGGAAGCTTCAGCAGACAGAAAAAACAACAAACCATATTCAGGAAAATATGGAGCTGTTGGCAGTGAGCAGAGGCTCCTGAGTCCCTTTGATTCTCTGTATGAAGAGGCAAAACGAGCAAGGGGAGGCAGGAGTGCCCAGAGATGAGCCCCAAGCATGTCACGCCAGTTGCCAAGGGTCATGCTCCTCTCCTTGCAATCCATGCCAGCTCTTGCAAGCTCTATCTGCTCCTGACCACGTCCTGCCTTGTCCCACAGGGCAAGGACATTCCCTGCAACGCCATCCTGCCTGGACCGTGTGCCCTTACTGCCGCTCTGTGACAGGCCATATCATTTATTATTATTATTTTTTCAAAATTAAAATCCTCTGGAGCTTTATTAAATAGGGATGCTGATAGGTAATTAAATCGCAACTTAATTAAATCTGCCTGCTCAATCCAACCACGGCATGCTGGCTACTCTGCAATCCCTGTGAGAGGTGCTGTCGGTGGAGAACGGCAACGTGAATTAAACAGCATCACACTTGGCACTGCCACCTCCCCGGCAGGCACGGCCAGGAATGGGATCAGTGGGTTCTCCACACATACAGCAATACACCCACAGCAATAGGAGGAGCTGGGGACACACGGGGGACCTGACATGGCTTTGTAAGAGCTTTTCAGATAGAGGCTGACTCCCTCCAGAACAGAAGGATCAAACCAAGGCATTGGAGGCAGGTGGAGGCTTTATGGAGCTGCTTTAACATGTCATAACTGTCACACTGTAATAACATGATAGCGTTGAGCATGAAATGGTAGGCAGATAGGGAAGGACTTTCCTTCCGCTGGTCTGCAGCACCTCTGTGGGGTGAAGGCCGTGGTGACAGCCTGGGATTGCAGAGAGCTTGCAAAGGAATTTGGATGAGAAAAGGGCTCTGGCTGGGACATTATTTCTCTGGGATTGTTGTTCCTTCTGTACTTTGGGATAGAGCAAAAGGTGGTGCAGCATGCTGTGGATACTGATGTTGAGCCTGATGGATGCTCAGTCCAAGGGTCAGAGGACAAAATATCTACTGGAGGATGTTCCTGTGGTCTTCTGTTTCTGGTGGGTTTTGCAGACACAAGTCTGCACTGTGAATGCCATCCCCAGCCCTGGCTCTGCTCCCCAGGCTTTGCTGCCTTCCCATCTCTCTGGCAGAGCTGCTCTGAACAAGGGGCCAAAGGCAGTGACATGGAAAAATAACCAGGCAGTCCCACTAAATCATCAGTCTGCTTGTCCCAAGGAAAACAGATCTTGGAAAGAATTCCCCTTTTTAATTTTTCCTCTTTTCATTTCAACACAGTCTCAGCTCACTGCCTTTCCCAAACCTCAGATGCTGTGTCTGCCTTTGCCCAGCCCTGGCAGGCACCAGTGAGGGATGAGCAGCCCCAAGGACAGACGCTGTCACTTCCCACACTGTGTGCTCCCCTTTGAGGAGACAAGAAGCTAAAAGCCTTCTTGAAAGTAGGGTGCCCAACTCACACTTCTGGAATAAGAAAATTCTGCTCTGTATATAAATGTCACAATTTTCCTATCACATTGGAGAAAATCTATTAAATTCTGACCTAACCACCTCACCTAACAGCAGAGAGTCCCCATGGCTACAGAGCTGAGAGAAGACCTTGCTCTCCATGCCACCTTGATACCACCCACTCTCCTCTGCCAGAGCTGGCCCTGTGCCCACCTGAGCTAAACTCTGTTACACCACACTGGTTATTCCTTCATCCTGCCCACAGGGCAAAATAGCCACTACTGTACACAGAAGATTTTTTTCCTCTCATGCAGCTATGGCCTCCTCACAGTCCCAGCAAGACCCTTGAGCTCTCCTTTGGCCATGAAGCCCCACAGTGTAGGCACTGTGCTTTTGAGGGAGATCTCACAACACTTGGGGATTCCCCAGATTTGCAGTATACAGGTATTTGAATATGCTCCAGCTCCAGGTCCCTCTGCAACCCCCAAGGATGTGACAGAAGAAAACCTAAAAAAGAAAAAAAAAAAAAAAGAGTCCAAAGGGCAGCAGCATCTGATGAAAGGCAAAACCTCAAAGAGATGGACAAGCTACAGAGAGACTATTCAAGGGTGACTTTCACACAGTAATCTTGGGAGATCAAATTCCTAATCTGCTTTCCCCTCAGAGACAGAGGAGTGAAAGTCCTAGTGGGATTAATGTTTAATGCTTGAGTTGGCAGGTGATGCCCTGTGTCGGGACGCTTGGTTTCCCTGCTCTGCAGCTGAGTGACTGGTACACGAGCTCAACCAGCATCCACCCCGGATATTGGGGATGACCCTACTCTCAGGCAAAGGTCAAGGAGAGGTTGCCAAGTTCAGGATTCCCCACAGCATTACAAAGCACTGTGCACTGGGGCTGCAATAACAGATGAGTTGTCCTGTCTCTATCTGCTGGGGTGTGTGAAACTTCAAACCTCCTAATTATTTTAGAGCCACTGAGGTGAACTGCTGGAAGAGCATCGGGCAGGGCAGTTGTGAGAAAAGGCAGCTCATTCTCACTGTTAGGTTTGCATTTCTGCTCCTAGTGGGGACACATGTGGCAGGGAAATGTTGTTATGGAAGTTGACACATGGCATCCTCAGCTCCTGTACTCCCCACTGGGAAGAGACAGGGATCGAAGCAGAAATGGGTCAGCTGCAGAGGGACACAGCCTGTGAGACAAGAAAAGACCTTAATGAAGATAAAGATATAGGCAGACCCCAGGACACATAGACAAGCAGCTGTAAAACCTGATCAAATCTCTGAAACAAAGGTCATGTTAACAGTGCCACCTGTGGAGAAGGCTTTATTTTCTCTTCTTTACTATCAGTAGACTTTCTCCCTTGGGACTACACAGCCTTAATTTTAAGGGTTTGCTTTGAAGGTTAGGCATCCAAAGAACACGGCCAGGTTTCCAAAAATATTTTACATAGATTCCCAAAACCTTTGAGGCAATGACTCATCTTCAACTAATGGATGTCCAGCAGGTTCTCAGCAGAAGTTTTATTGAAGCTACATGTTTTAGCTTCTCCAGGAAAGCAATGGGAAGTACCAGGAGGTCTTCTCAGAACAGGTGTCCTACTGTGCTCTGAAGCTCTGGGAGACACTAATGATGAACCTTCTTCTATCTCTTGAGAATAGGTGTGTGTAGAGTAGTTCAGATCTTTAAGTAGTAAGACATAGAGGTTAGTTAATAAGTAGTAGATGTTTACTGAACTTCACAGCTAAAAGCCTTCTTGAAAATGGAGTGCCCAAGTCACATTTTTGGAATTAAAAAATTCTTCTCTGTATCTAAATGTCACCGTTGTCCTATCGCATGACAGTAAATCTATTAAATCCTGACCCAAGAGTCTAGATAAATAGGGTTTAGGTCCAGAAAAGAATCTACATTCTGCAGTGCAGCCCTTTTCTGTGACAGATTGTTTGTTTTGTGTTCTTTCATGTGTCCCAGGCGGTGCTTGGCCATGTCAGACCACAGGACAGCTTGAAGTTATGGGACAAACCATAGGTAATTTGGCAGGAGAACATTAAAAAGCAAGAGGAGGAAACTATAAATTCAGAGTGTAACCACCATAAAGTATTCTCTTAATTCCCAGCCAACCTCTTAAAAGCACAGATAGCTCTTCCCCCTTCCCACAGAATGCCTTTCCTCCCTGTAGGGTGTCGTGTTATGGCTCAGACAACAGAATACCACGGGAACAGTGACCTGATGTGTTTCACATGTGTTGCAAGACCTTGTGGAGACTCTGCCCTTTCACATGCTGGACTTCTATGCAGTATCAAAGGTTTGTCTTCTCATGGCCCTGCTTCATTTCTCCCTCTCTGCTGAAGGGCTTCCTCTTATCTCTCATCTTTTCATTGGTGAATACAAACCATCTGCCTTTAGAGGTGGGAGTGAACCACAACCCAGAGTTCTCAAATGTCTGTAAATCCCATGGTAACATCCATGAACATTTACAAGAGTTTTTTTTCTGAGAAAATAACACAGACAAGCCATCAAAACCTTTCCTTGTCTCTTTCTTGTGTTCTGCCAGGATTCAGAGTTATGGACCCTGGAGAAGCTGCATGTGAGGCTGAGATCTGCTTTCCAACAAGTCATGGCTGGCAAAGTGCCCTAACTTTCCTTTCCTCTGCTACAAGTAGTTAATGGAATTGTTCCTTCTGCCTAACCAGAATTAAACGTCTTGCACCTAAAAATCACTGAAGTCCCTAGATCACATTTCTAAGAGGCAGGAATTTATGAACCCACATCACATAGATTTTCCTTCCAAATTGTTGCCATAACAATGCCCTTTTCTACCAGCTAGACTAGTATCTTCTCATTTGCACTTTCTCTCCATTTGCCCCCTTTCTGGTTATATTTTAACTAAAGATTATTGCCTAATTCTCATTCTTGGTCATGTTTTAAGGACCAGCATTTACTCAGTGAGGAGGAACAGGAAACACTCAGACCTCTTCCATCCCCATTTAGCTGGTCACTTCCCTGTCCGATGCTGAGCCAAACCAGTAAACCAAAGCACCCCTGTCTTGCAGGCACATCTGTCTGCTACTGTGACCATGGGCTCAAGTGCACAGCAACCAGTGATTGGGAAATTAGCCATATTTCTTGTGAACTTCAGAGTATGAAAAAGAAAATGAGTTTCTGAGAGAAATTGATGGAAATCTGTTTCTAGTTTTTCTTCAAAAAGAAATGATAAGTGGTAACTTAAAAATGACACAAAAGAAACTGCTGTGGAATTAATTTTTAAAAGGACCTTTTTAAAGAGAAATTTGAAAGATTTTTGCAAGAAAACAGTCCACTGATCTGACCATCTTATCTCACTTACTGAATAATACTGGTGAGCCTTCCATTTCAGCTTCAGAGGCTATTTATCTCCACTGCTGCTCTTAAAGGCAAGCACCTCTGATGAGGATTTAGTTCTAGTGTACATATTCTTGGAGAGGAAAACTCACATTCAAAGTTTTCTTGTGCATATGTAGTTGTTTTAAACCTGGTTACGTAGCTGAGACAAGTTTTCTGACATCAAATATTAGCTAACATTACAGAGTTGAGCATTAACACAGAGAACAGTAGGAGAATGAAAATGTCAGAGAAGAGCAAACTGAAGAGGTCATTCTGAAAGCCAGAAACAGCTGGAGCCAAGCACGGAAGAGAAGAAAGATACTAGTGCAAGAAAAATGGAGTATGACATGAGAAATGGTGATGAGAAATAAAAAATGGGACCTGGTGGACTAAGAGGAGGGTAAAGACAGAGAGAAAGAGTGTGAAAGTGAATGGATGGATTAGCCACACCCAAGAAAACAAAGACTACATCTGATATTTGTTATCTTTGGAAAACAACAAAGAATTTGCTTCCTGCAAAGTTATTTTGGAATGCAGGCAAGTTGCAGAAGACAGTATGTCTGAGTGCTACCAGTAAAGTGATGGAATGCTAGATGAATGTTCACCACTGAGGAGTTGTTAGGTCTTCAGGTTCCAAAGCATGTTGGGACCTCATATCTCCCCTTAGCTGGTGATACCTGCTTCCATTAATAATTTTGGTGTTGTTGAGCCTCTGAACCAGCTGCTGGCAACAGGGACTACCATGTGTGCAGAGCCCAGTGAATCACAACTTTGAACAAATGCAGAGGCCTCTCAGCTGCCCATGTGTGTGAAGCACGCTCCTTCTCCAACACTGATCCCAAGGGAAATAGACAATATGAGCTCTGGAAGGTTAAAATGCAATTACACCCGATGAGATTTTTTGCTACTTCATGAGTGCAAAGGAAAGTGGGTCTCCCTCTTGGGTCATGCCTCTCCCACCCATGCTGACCACTCCAGACTCTTCTCAGTGCTTGGGAAATGGANCAGCTGCCCATGTGTGTGAAGCACGCTCCTTCTCCAACACTGATCCCAAGGGAAATAGACAATATGAGCTCTGGAAGGTTAAAATGCAATTACACCCGAGATTTTTTTGCTACTTCATGAGTGCAAAGGAAAGTGGGTCTCCCTCTTGGGTCATGCCTCTCCCACCCATGCTGACCACTCCAGACTCTTCTCAGTCTCCTCTCCTTCCCTGTTGCACCTCTTGTGGCCCTTCTCATTCATAACATCAGCCCCTCTGATGTCCAGGTCCAGTAATGAAGGGGATAATTAGGGAAATGTGTAAGTTTGGAGGGGAGGGGATTTACACCTCCTGTTGCCCTTGCAATGAATTACCAGGGCTGTTAATGGGCTGGTGCCCCAGTGCCTCGTAAATCGTGGGACTGAGGCTGAGCAGTGACGGGCGGCTTTGATCTGGACACGCTGCCCTGCCACGAACAGGAAAAGGAAGAGGTGATTTTTCATGGGTTACTACTCACTCCAGCCTCCAAGTTTTCCACTCTGCTGAAACTTTGACAGTGCCTAATAATCCATCAGTGAGGCTTTCCTTTCTCTGCTTCCACTCTATTACCAACTTCATGTTCTCATTTAGCTTCTTTCACACGGACCCTGAAAAGGTTGACTGTCTCCCACCATTCAAAGCAGTTTGGAGAATGGGAGCAAGGGCTGGGGTCACTCCACACACTTCCTCTGAGGAGACGAGTCAGAAAGTGAATGCTGAGATGAAGGGAAAGAGCTCATGTCTACAAAGCTGGGAAGAAACTTTCCAATGGGATCTAATGCCCCATTACCTGTAGGGATAAAGGCATCTTCAACACCTGAACTGGGTTGACTCTTCATCATGTTCTATTTTCCCAGGACAAATCTTTAACCATATGTCCATCACACCAGCAGCTCACTGGACAGAGATCTTTTCTTCATATAGGGCAACAAATGCAGTGTTCCCTTTGCCCGTGGTTTTGGGCTGCCTTTGTGCTGCCAAGAGGAAAGGACACCATGAGGGTTGTCCCCATGTTCTCCTCTGACAGATGCATGGACAGACCTGTCTCCAACAATTCTGTCAACTGCAGCTCTCCACTCCTGAGCAGCAGTGCCCTGCAGTGCTGAGTGTCCCCCATTCCCTGGGTGAAGCTTTTTCTCCTTGGGTCTTGTCTCTCTGGGAATACCATTAGCTTCAATTTAAAGAAAAATTGACAAAAAACAACTAGATATTCCTTCACAGCAGAAATATGGGAATCTAGGTGAGAAACAACACAGGGGAAAAAGCATTGCTGATTCACTGAGTAATTACAGGTATTTCTCTAAATCCACAGCCTAACAGAAAACAGGAACATTCACACCTACTGGAAAGAGACCACCTGGAATGTCAAAGTGTTTGACATTGGTGAAACCTTTAAGAGCCTCAGAGGAAAAGAAAAAAAGGGGCCAGGTCCACTTGAGATGCTCTAGAGTATCTGCCATGCTGGAAGAACATGGGTTTTCTACAGGTCCCTTGTCACATCTTCCAGCCGTGCCTGGTGTCTTGGATACGTTGGGATGTCTCAAGTAGTGCAATTCATTTGGCTACCTGAGCAGAGTCTTCTGTCACCTCCCTTTTCACCAAGGGCTGCTGCTTAGATTTATTCTCCAGGCTCATTATTTTTCGACTGGCCCTTTCCTGTATGCCCTATATATTAGACCAATGGATTGCATTCATTCAGTTTTGTGCATTCTGCCTTCTGAATGGAACTGAATCCTCAGAACTACACTGTTTTCTTAGACTAATGAATTCTTTGAGGGGAGTAAAAAACACCTCAGTAATAAATCCAGACTGTGAAAGCTTGATGTATCTGTTTTTCTGTTTGCCTTCACTGCTGCTAGACAGAATTAGCCCTCACCTAATACAGAGTGCAGACTTGATACAACCTTGTTTAGCACAATTGGTTTGAATCCATTATATTGACAATATCAATTTGTGTAATTCCTGCATTAGGATTTTGCACTAAACTGTATTTGAAAGGAGCTGTTGACCTTGATTAGCTCTTTAATTGTGGTTAAAATCCAAAGTGATTCAGATACCATCCTTGACTGTGGAAGGAAAGGGCCATGCCATGTGACAGTGCAATCAATAACTGCCACGTTCCCCATGGACACAGCTCCTGTATTTTATAGGCTCTGGGTCTCACCACTGCCTTAGTGTCTCCATTTGCTTTCACTTTGACTGTATCCTTGGGACTTTACTTCTAGGGCTACATTATAGGAGCTGGCACTCCAGGTATGATCTCCTTGGCATCTTCCAGCTGAGTTACTCTTCTGGGACATACCACCTCTGCTTCTGCATGCAGGTGGGATTTTTTCGTTCATTTTCCATCCTAAATAGGACTGTAACAATTCTGGGAACTAAAAGAGGGCTGCTCAGAAAAGGATAGGATGGGGCTTGTCTAAAAAGCTAAATTTCAATGGCAAATGTTGCCTGACTTACTTTGTGGTCTCTTAGCAGCAGAAGGAAGAGTGTGGTTAGAGAAGATTAGGAATTCCACATCTTCCTGTACATGCCCAGGTGTCTGAAGAGATGTGGAATAGTATCGTGGAGTATCCCTGGAGAAGGGATAGACAGGTTTGCTGGCACTAAGCTCTTACCAAAACTCAACAGGAGCTGGGTGTCTAATTCTCCCAGGTCTGGAGGAGAAGATCAGCTGTGTGCCTTGAGGTTTGCACTGGTGCAAGTGTTCTGTGTGAAAAATGCCAGGCAGGAGGAAAGGCCATTTACAGGACTCCCCTCTGCTGAAAGGGAAAATGGATGGGATGGAGCCTGGAGGGGGGGAACCCTTTTAAGTCAATGAGGAATTCTGCCAGAAAACAGCAGAAGGAGCAGTTCAGCAGGAATTACAGAAAAGAAAAAAATCTGGCAAGAGATACAGGCTGAAAGATGGAGCACTTCATTTTGGGCAAACTGAATGTTTCAATTAAAAATGACAGAGCTGCAATCCTTTAAAAGCAGTCAGAATTTAATAAATTTTTCATGAATGGAAGCAGCCCGTATCCTGAAGACCTGACAAACTCTCTGCTCTTTGGAGATCATATGTTCTCCTGGATCTATGTCTTCCTGGCATCAGATGGGATCGCCAGCCACAGATCAAAGGGAAAAAAAAGCACAAAAAGGCCCACCAGGCATCTTGTGCTACATCTGTGTGCAGAATACAGTGTGCAGACAGAAGATGGCAGGGAGGGAGAGGGTTCATGGGAAGGAAGGGTGAACCAACAGTGGAGAACAGGACACAGAGATGAAAGAACAGGCTGTGAAAAAAACTAATATCAAGGAGAGGAGTTTGTGAAAGACAAGAGTAGAGCAGTGGAAGTGGAGGGAGGGAGGGAGATGGAGGAACGTCCCCTCTGTGCCTGGGAAAAAGATAATAAAAGCTGTGGACTCATATCACGCAGGACAATCCCAGCACTATTTACTGTTTGCTCATTTAACCTGGTTAATTTTTAATAATGTTGAAATTTTCATTTTAATAATTTAGGTAAATTATTTATTAAACCACAGGATAAAGGAATCATAGCAATTATGAATTGACAGTGTTACCTGAGGCTCATGAAAAGGTAAGGGGTTTTGCAAAGTCCTTGTTATTGGATAAACATTAAATTAGTAACAACTTCACATCCAATTCAAATTAGCTTCTTCCAAGTCTAAGATTGCTCTCTCTTGATCTCTTCTGAGAAGGAGCACTGTGGGCAAAAAGGGTAGCAGGAACCACATCTGTCCTGTGTGGGGCTCAGACTTTTTTCCTAGATGTCCTAGTGGAGGGGATGAGGCAGTCTTTCTATCAGAGGATGGCAGAATGTGGCATTCACTGCTCTGATCATGCAGGAAACCCCAGTATGTTAATAGAAGAAGACTGGATGGGTCTTGTCTGGCTGTGAATATTGGAGGGGTGGTGACTTTGTCAGCTTACTGACAATGGGAACAGACTGTCTGGTGCAAACTGCCTCATGAAGTGTTCCTGAGGAAACAAAGATCCAGTTCTGGAAGATCTGAGATGTTGTGTAGAAATCTACAGGCTGCCACTCAAGGGAAGCAACCTTTGCTGAGCAGAAATTGGTGCTCTACAGAGAGACACAACTCATAACTGAGGTAATTGTATTGGGACTGCAAAATAAAGCCTTAAGTGTTTGAAAGGGTGGAACTGATGAAACTTTAAAAACATCTAGGGCAGGGAGCATCCAGACAGCCTTTTAAAGAGCAACAAGTTTTGCTTTGGAGTAGAAATATAAATGGAGGATGGTGGGAGATGGCAAGAGGGAGAATAAGGACGGGCTCTGGAATGTGGTGACCTCAGCCAGGAAAGTCCTGCAGCGTTTGCCCAACTTTCAGCATCACACAGATCCATAGAATTCAAACCAACCTCCTACAATTTAATAGCAATCCTAGGTTTTAAGTGTTGTAATGAATCAGAGACACGTTTGCATTTTCATATTTTGTGATGTTTCATTTCCAAGCATTTTGTTTTAATTACCAGTTTCCAATCATTTTTATGTTAGCTCTGTGTGCCTTTTCTACATTTTCTTCTCAATAATTAAAACTTTTTAATAACATTACTTTCAATCAAAGAATTTCAATTTATCTCCTAACTTAGTTCTATCCTAATAAGCTTTTTTGTCCCTGGGAATTTCCTAACATCCAGTAAAGGAAATAAGCATTTCTAAAGAGTAGGTTTTTTCCTCTAACAAATTGACAACTCAGTTGTCTTGAAAAAGTTATTTGGAAAAGTAAAAAAACACACTCAGAGTCCTAACTATTTGTGCACAAGATGGCTCAGATACAAATCTGTTCTTCCTTCTCTTTGGTTTAAAAAACAAAAGCCACTGGCCAGTGTGTGAAACAAGTTGATAATCAAACATGTCCCCTAGGCTTGAGAAAACACCCTCTCAATTTTGAAATCTGCTTAATCACATTTTTGTATGATGCCTAATAGGTGATAGAATGCAACCTATTAACTGAGAAAATAATGTTGAACAAGATATATAACAGTGAGTAAATGCTTAATTCAGCTGCAAGGCCTGCCTGGTTTATAATAAAATAAAACAGCCTCATTACAACAATCCAAAAACAAGTGAAAATACAATTCTTCAGAGTCTCTAAACCCCAAATGGTTCTAAACTTGCCCATCTCCAGGGTTTATAAACTGCCAGTATCTAAACCCTGGAGAATTTAGCAAAGTCTCTCTAAGGGATGCATGTACGTTACTGATGAAGTCACAGAGAAACCTCAGAAACACACAGGCAGAGAAGATATAGGAAATAAATATGAATCATCGAGATCTCACTAATGTGCTAAGGCACTAGTCAGCATTATGGACAGTCCTTTATACCTGGATCAGCTTTTTCCTGAGAATATCATATTAACTAAAACCAAACAAAATCACCAACCGTGGGCTACTCAGCTCTCCTTCCTTTGCCCTCAATCTTCTCTCAGATTCTTCTATCAGGAGATCAAGTGATAAATTTTGAGGGTAAAAATATTTCGTTCCTGTAACTCAGTGACAAAGAAAAAAAGGTCAGCAGCTTTTCTCCAGAAAATGCTCATTCTACAAAGACATTGGTTTTGTTGGGAATTCAAGTGTGCTGAACATTTCAATGAAAAATGATCAGACTCCTTCGTGCTGATAAAGTCTATGTATATGTTTCAAATTAAGCTTTTTTTCCCCACTTTTTTAGTGCATAAGAATGCTAATGTACAGGCTACTTTAAACTTCTTCCAAGATCATGATATTACAGGATATATTAAGTTTGCTACTTTTACAGTCAGTTTTTATATTTCACCTTTTCATTCCAATATTAAGACATCCTACAGAAGGTTTGAGCTTTTTTTACTGCAAAACTTAAATTCACAATGGGAATGGCATTACAAACTGCCATGGATCTGCAGCCTCTGTAAGCAGTTCATGATCCAAGAAGCACCCGACAACCAACCCTCTGAAACCACAATTGATTCAGTGCAGGTTATTTACAGCCTCTTTGACTTCCTTTCTACAAAACTTCTCTTCAATCTAAATTAAGACAATTTGACACCTTCAGGTGTTCCCCAGTGTCCAGGCAGATAACGAGCCAGGGTGGAATGAGATGTCCTTTGGGTGGAGGCTCCCATCTGCTCTCAGAGGGTGGAGGAACTTCTCCCAAAGCTCCACTGTCTCACTTGCTTTTTATTTCAGAGAGTGTTTTCCTTGCAAGGTGGCTGTAGCCAGAAGAAGGTTTTGCAGGCTCACAGCTCTGACCAAGTACATTATATTATCTGACATCTTTTCTTCTGCCAAGCAGAGACAGATCCACCCTCTAGAGGAGCCCACAGTAGGATGAATGTATCAGATAATGAAGCCATTAATAACAACATCTGATTATTTAGAGCAACTCTTGCCAAACCTCTCTTTGGCTGGCAACAACAAAGGTCTCTGCTTGTGCTCTTCCATGTCCCATCACTGCTGCCATTGCTCTTAGATACGCATGTTAACAGTTACTTTTCAGAAATGTGGTCTGATCCAAAGCCTAATGGAAGATGAGAAGAAGCCTTTGGTGGTCACCACTAAGTGGTCATCACTAAGCTTTGGATCAGTAGGTGAACACAGAGAACATGCAGAGACATTCAGATGCAAATTCAGAAGCAGCACACCTGGGGACAGCAACAAGCCCATGCCTTTGCTTCGAGGGCAGCTGTGGAGCTACTGAAAAAAAACAACGTGGCCAATGCCGGTGCTTTCCAATGTAAGGTACCCCATTGTCTCCCACGCCACAAGCTCTGTACTGCAGTCCCATTTCATCCCTCCCATTCCTTGCTCAGTCAGGCCAGCAGAGACA